>JAVYIG010004632.1:0-156380 GCA_035222895.1 Strongylocentrotus droebachiensis
ACAGAGCGAGAGAAGAAGAGAGAGGCAGAGCAAGATAGGGAGACAGAGAGAGGGGAGAGAGTGAAAGAGTAGAGAGAGATAGAGAAATGAAGAGACAGAGCAAGAGAAGGAGAGCGGTCAGAACAAGAGAGGGGAAGGGATATGACAGTAGATAGATATAGAGAAGGAAAGAGGGAGACGGGGTATAGTCATATAAAAAATAATTGAGCTGGACAGAGGAATAAAAGAGGAATCAGAATGCATGCAAGTTGAAAGGAGGCAGGACAGTAAAGAAACATGGTAGGCGTTAAATAAGAGTACAAGGAGCAAATGGAAGAGAAAGAGAAAATTAAGAAACACATGAAGACATAATGGAGGGAAAACGAAAGCCAGAGGCGGGAAAGGGAGAGGGTGAGAGAGTAGAAAAAGAGAGATAGAGGCAAAGACAGAGGGAGACAAAGCAAGAGAAGAAGAAGGAGGCGGATCAAGAGGGGGAGAGGGAGACAGAGAGAGGGAAATGGTGAAATAGTAGAGAGAGAGAGAGAGAGAGCGACGCAGAGACAGAGCAATAGAAGGAGAGCGGGTATAGCAAAAGAAAGGGGAAGGGAACAGAAAAAGAGAGGGGAGATAGAGAAAGTGAGTGAGAGAGAGAGAGAGAGAGAAAGATGCAATGGAGAACGCTGCATTCAATATTTCCAGCAAAATATAATTATCGATGTTTTATCATAGCTTTATCACAATTATAATTAATAAATGACACATATTTGTAAAGCTTAGATCCTCCTTGATGCAACTCGTATGATGCATATACTTCACGTAAGAGTGATTAAAAACAATTTGAAGAGAGGGTACCAAACAGTCATTTGGCGGACGGTATCTGAATTTCAAAGAAAAAAATCACATTTCTAGAAAGTTTATCTCTTGCCCTTTTATATGATACCTCATTCAGGAAAAATGAGCTAGGAATAACAAAGTTTGTTTGTTTAAAGTAATGCTTGCCTTTCCATATTTTGATTAAACGGTCCCTTTCCACTGGCTATCTGTCTTAACAACAAAGAAGGCGGAAGCCTTCATGCATGGCTGATCGTCAGCGAAACGTTTGTTGCTACGGCAGGCAGCCAGTGAAAAACGAATTCGATTAATACAATAATGGAGAATTGTAGGCCTAAAGTAACATGTTTTATTGAATGTCAGGCCTATGTGAGAAATAACAAATACAATAATTGAATTGCATTGAATTTATTCCTCCACCACCATTGAAAGCATTCAAACAAAAGATAATGACAATGTCAATAAAACATAAATATAATCATGACATGAATTAAAATACATGTTCTACAGAGATGTACATTATTTAAAAAAAATAGTTATAAGTAAATTTAGTGTTAAGAGTAAAACAATAAATGACTATTTACAATGAGTTTGTGATCGATGGTAAAATAAAGTAAAAATAGCAAATGTGCTAGTCAAACCTGGACTCTCGTGATCTAAATCCTTTAACAAAGTGCATTGTCTAATTATGCCTAAAGCGATAAGTGAGATATGAAACAAAATTCATTTTTATACTGCACGTTTTAAAATAACGGTTCCCGGGTTTAAACAAAAAATGTTTGTAGGCAGGCGCGGTTCCACGGGGGGGGGGGGCGACGGGCCCGGCCCCCCCCCCCGAAAAAAAAAGGAAAGGAAAGGAAAGAAAAGAAAGAAGGGCTAAAACACGAGTTAGGAGTGGACCCATGCAGGGCCCTCACCTATCCGTATATAGGCCAAGCTCCCGCGGTTCAGCTGACATGCGCCGAGCTTTGGGTTGTTTTCAGGTCAAAACTAGCCCTAATTCGTGTTTTAGGCCTATATATTATGATAGAAACAAAATGCCGATGATCTCTCTACACTAGGACGTACAAGTTACAACGTTCAAAAGTATTTCAGGACTCAGTTAACTTCAGGTCCATCTGTCAAATCATCATGCTGTTACACAGTGTACAGGGTCCGCGGTATGGCGGGTTTGAGCCCCCCCCCCCCCTCTTATTTGAAAAAGTATTTTAAAGAGAAATATAAAGAAACCAACCATGCAAGGGCAAGGCCCCGGAAGAAGAAAAAACGTAATTAAGGAAAAAAGCACGAAAAAATAGCAAATGCGAAAAGTAAAAACACGGAGGCATCGTGAAGCATGTCGGCAAAGCTTCCAAATTCGGCAGTTCGCGGATTCATAAAATTAGTTCCGTAAAAGTGGTCGTAAAAGCCTGATTTATTCAGAAAATTACCCATTTTGATCGCCAGAATCTGGATAAAAACACTGCATTCAGTTGAACAGGTGCACAGAAGACGACCTGTCAGTCTAAATTTTTCTTTTTCAATCTGCCCATAATATTTATTATGTAAATTATACCGAATAAAATTAGTCTCATGCACATCGTTTATTAGTGTCACAGATGGGTTGTTACTGTTACACTATATGGACAGATTGGATAGATGCGTAAATCATTAAAAATTAAAATCAGTATACGATGCGAAAAGGATTCTTCTCCAGCTTCCGGAAACCAACCTGGGATTTGTGTTGTGTCCTGCAGGATGTAATTACTCACCTCTTTTGCAAAATGTGTGCGTGAGATTTGGTTCTTTCTTATACGTGCCCCTTTTCATCTCCGATGAGTGCATGCCATTATTAAAATTTGAGAGGTGCCCCCTTTAACTCTGTAATAAGTGCCCCTTTTCATCTCTGATTAGTGCCATTTTTCTTCTGAAAATTGCACTTTTTCCGTTGTCATAAGTGCCTATTTTCATCTCTGGTGAGTGCCCCTTATTTAGTGCGAGGAGTGCCCCATTTTCACCTCTGGTAATTCCCCTTTTTACTTTGACATGTGCTCTTTTTCATTTCAAATAAGTGTCATTTTCCCCTTGGGATATGTGCTCCATTTTCCTTTCCCCATAAAAAGTGCTCTTAATTTAAAGGGATTAAGAGGAACTTTTCTTTAATTTCACCCAAGTGTGGCTCGCTACGCTCGCTCGTATTTAAAGTTGACATAATTAATTATGGTTCATATTAAAGATCTTTTCAGTCTTTCATGATTAGATTGTGCTTATATAAAAACCCCATAAGGATTGTTTTTCTTCTTTATAAGATGTAATTTTTTTCACTGCGACCTCACAAATCCACATTTTTTGCTCGCTCGCTTCGCTCGAAAAAAATTATTCTTACCATCACAAACCAACTACAAAGTAAATATGTGATGCTTGAACAGTATGGACCATGTTAAGAGAGAAACAGACATTGAAATCATCCCTGTAATCACATTGTAGGGGTATATACCAATGTCTAAAAAAACCTGTAAATTTTCGCTTTGAGGTTTCCCTTAGTAGGTGCCCCTTTCTCCCGGAAAGTGCCCTTTATTGTTGATGCCCCCCACACCCTTTGAATGACCTCATTTGCCCCTGCCCTGCTCAAACCTCCGACCTTCCAGGGGCGCCACCCCCTGGACCCTACGCCAATTTACGCTACGCTCTACCTGTTCATAAATACTTTAGCCCCCCCCCTACTTTCAAAAACGTTCACCGGGGCCTGATGTGAGGTGTTAAAGCTGCAGCCCGAATCAAGTTATTGATGTCTGCCCATCACAACTGCTGCACTAGTCTTGTACTGACTGATTTTTACAATCAAGTGATACCCGAGGTATTAGGAATCTGTACCGTGTCAATTGTGGTTGTCAACATTGTTGCAATTGAAGATCTTGTTTAGAAATGAAATAAAAAGGATAAAAGATATACTTTATGGACTCTTGATCTTGATGAGGGAATCATTGCTGTGTTTAGTTATACATATATCTATATTAAACACTTACACCTAGAGGCAGTGGCGTACGCAGGATTTTTTCAAGGGGGGGTTTTAACATTTTGAAATCGGGCCAAAAATTTGGCAACGACTCAGCCAGCCGCTGAATAAGCGGGGGGGGGGGGGGGGGTTTGTTCTAAAAGACACACATAACAACAAAACTAAAGGGGGGGGGGTTAACCCCCAACCCCCCCCCCCCTCCCCTGCGTACGCACCTGGCTAGAGGTACCGGTGCCATGAATACCAGTGTCCTAAAGACTTTTTGTCACAACGGGGTACTATGCGGACTGCACACATAGTCCCACTTCTTGTGTTTACAGTCTTTTCCTCCTATCATAAATTTATGCTGGAAAAAGTCATAGATTTTAAATGATATCCAAGCAAAAAGTACCAAATCGCACAAATTGAGTTTACAAATTCGATTTTTCTTCAGCTTTTCAGGGGGACAAATCCCCCCTCAGACTCCCCCTGTCCGAACGCGGCGCTGACGCGCCGCTCAATATTTTCTCACAAATTGGCCCCCCCCCTCGACGCCGGCTGGATCCGCCCCTGCTTGTAGGTAGTGCCTTGGTTAATATTGATATTTGCAAAGAGTTACGAATCTGAAGTTCAATTCTATTAACACTTCTATGCGAATTTTTTACTCATAGTAAGTATTTTTGTATTTGTATTTGTATTGATTAACTTTTATTTGCTTTGTCGTATGTAGTTTTTATCTATATTTATTCCACTGTCTTTTGAACAGTTCAAACAGATCGAGCTTCGATGACAAACGAATCTTATGTTACGA
The DNA here is from genome assembly GCA_035222895.1 of Strongylocentrotus droebachiensis. Taxonomy (NCBI): domain Eukaryota; kingdom Metazoa; phylum Echinodermata; class Echinoidea; order Camarodonta; family Strongylocentrotidae; genus Strongylocentrotus; species Strongylocentrotus droebachiensis. Next base: position 4,596 of record JAVYIG010004632.1, read on the forward strand.
TGGGCATTCTCTGGATACACAGTGATGACGTCAAGTAATGCCAGTTTAACGGACGATCGCAACGAAGGAATATAGGAATTAATTCTCTGCGACCAGATAACTTACTGATCCATTGATGCCGCGAAACATTAACAAATATGGATGATGTGAATGAAGAGTTTCACGATGCTGTGTTGGAGGGTAACCTTGAAGCCGTCGAAAGTTTGTTAAAACTTGGTTCAAACATAAATCAAACAAACAAAAGTGGAAACACACCATTACACATAGCGCTCCAGAATGGCCAGGAGAATGTCATCGAGTATCTCATAAATCATGGAGCTGATGTGGATATGGTGACTCCAGATGGACAAACACCCTTACATCTTGCTGCATCAATCGGATCTCTTAAAGCAACGAAATGTGTACTCGGCAATGGAGCTAATATAGACATAGAAGACAAGGATGGCTACTCTGCACTGTACAGCGCTGTAAGGAATGGTCATCTTGATATAGTACGATACTTTATCAGTCAGGGGGCAAAAGTGAATCACGTTAATACTAAAGGATGGACTCCTTTATTCACTGCAGCATGGTACGATAAACTTGATGTCACCAAATATCTTATCAGCCAAGGAGCTGAGTTGAATAAGGGAGGTGATGCAGGTACAACTGGATTATGCGGCTCTGCTATCAAAGGTCATCTGGATGTTACTAAATATCTCATCAGTCAAGGAGCTGAGGTGAATAAGGGAGATAATGACGGTTGGACTGCATTAAAAGTTGCTGCTCAGGAAGGTCAACTTGATGTCATCAAATATCTCATCAGCCAAGGATCTGAGGTGAATAAGGGAAATAATGACGGTTGGACTGCATTAAAAGTTGCTGCTCAGGAAGGTCAACTTGATGTCATCAAATATCTCATCAGTCAAGGAGCTGAGGTGAATAAGGGAAATAATGTGGGTTCGACTGCATTTCACAGTGCAGCCGGGAAGGGTCATCTTGATGTCACGAGATATCTTGTCAGTCAAGGAGCTGAGGTGAATAAGGGAGATAATGACGGTAAAACTGCGTTACGCGATGCTGCTTTCAACGGTCATGTCGATGTCACTAAATATCTCATATGTCAAGGAGCTGAGGTGAATAGGGGAGATAATGGAGGTTGGACTGCATTAATTGTTGCTGCTCAGGAAGGTCAACTTGATGTCACTAAATATCTCATCAGCCAAGGAGCAGAGGTGAATAGGGGAGATAATGAAGGTCGGACTGCATTTCACATTGCTGCAAGAAAAGGTCATCTTGGTGTCACGAGATATCTCATCAGTCATGGAGTTGAGGTGAATAAGGGAGATAATGACGGTATAACTGCATTACGCAATTCTGCTTTCAATGGTCATCTTGATGTCACTAAATATCTCATCAGCCAAGGAGCAGAGGTGAATAGGGGAGATAATGACGGTTGGACTGCATTAAAAGCTGCTGCTCAGGAAGGTCAACTCGATGTCATCAAATATCTCATCAGCCAAGGAGCTGAGGTGAATAAGGAAAATAATGTGGGTTCGACTGCATTTCACAGTGCAGCCAGGAACGGTCATCTTGATGTCACTACATATCTCATCAGTCAGGGAGCTGAGGTGAATAGGGGAGATGATGAAGGTTGGACTGCATTTCACAGTGCAGCCAACAATGGTCATCTTGATGTCACCAAATATCTCATCAGCCAAGGAGCTGAGGTAAATAAGGGAAATAATGATGGAAAGACTGCATTGCACCATGCTGTTCAGAACGGTTACCTTGATATTGTTAAAGTACTTTTGACAGGAGGAGCACAATTTGACGTAGGAGACATTCACGGCCAGACACCTCTAGATCTGTCCGTAATCCTCGGGTACGGAAGCATTGCTGATCTATTCCAGGACCATTGCAATTCCAAGGTAAACATTGAAAACATTTATCTTTATTTCAAATACATCTACCTTGATGTTTTTAATTCATGAATGTAAAATAACAAATACTGAAATAGAATTTAGAGCAAATAATGCATTGGTTACCTATTAGTTTTGTTTCAGACTTGACCAGCTCGAGGCTGACTTACTGCCTTTGTATCAACACTAAGAATGATATATAATTATAACTCCATGCAGTTAGAACTTATTGCTGTTTCATGGACTTCATAGACAAGTTAAAATTACTGGAATCATTGGATTTACTCGATCCCTTGTTATTCTGTTTAATACTTAATGTTTCTTTATTTATTCTCAAATTTTCACACAGTGCGTTTTCTTATATATTTCCAGCTCGACCAGGATGATTCAACGGATATCCATCTTGCCATCCAAGAGGGTCACACCTCTACCATTGAGAAGTTAATTTCTGAGGGAGCTGATCTCAATATCCAATCACCTGACGGACAGATGTGTCTCCATGAAGCCATTCAACTCTGCAATAACAGCGAGAAAATTGTGGAACAAACTGACACACTAAGAAAGGTGAGTACCACCACCGAGACCGACACCACACCGACGAGAGTGTTACTGGCATATCCTGCCTCTCTAGGTCGGTAGTTAGTCCTATCTGAAACCCAGGGTTGGTCCAAGAAAAAATTGTGTACGTTTGTGTGCTTGTGTGTATTGGGAAGTGTTCAACGTAAATAGGGATTTTCACTACTGTGAATCCAAGAGGTCCATGCTAAAACCGTTTTTGTGATGCTCATCCACCTTGAATATTGATGGACGATACTGTACTAACAATAATACATATAACAAGAAATTTTTCCCATTCTGGACTATTTCTTTGTTTCTGAACTGTAAACAAATACAGAAAATGCTATTTAATCCTTTTTGTATTTTGTTTGTTTGTTTTAGATCTCCGATGATTATTACAGGGGCGAACTATCTCCTAAGAGGGCCTTGGTGTTTTATCTCCTAGAGAATGGAGCCAAGATAGATGTGAGGGACGAGAGAGGCAATCTACCAATCCAATATGCCAAGGACGAAGTGGTCAAACAGATGATTTTGTCGAGGTAATTCTTTCACATCATGAGGAATAACAATGTCCCCGTTAATTTTCCGGCAAAAGATTGATAAAAGATCTTCTTTTTTTTAGATTTGGTAACGGAATGCCATTTTTAAAATAGCAATTCCAATGGCTTTATTGTAAACGTTATAATTTATTTACTAAAGATGTGTTTAATTGTGGGACAATTAAATTGTACATTCTACGTGACAATTGTGACTCTTAATCTGTTCGGGGCTTCTAATTCAGGCCTACAAGGTCGACTTCTCAATCTCTGTTTTTCTTCTACTCAGGTAAACGATTCACGTTTTCTACCATGTTTGTATTCAAGATATATTCTAACTGTAGTTCGTTATATGTTTGTAGTTTACGGCATTATCAGGTGTAAAGGTATGGATTACTTTCATTTTGTTAAACCTAGGGCTAAGAATAGAGCATCGTTTTAAAAGTTAATAATTCTAGATAGGTGTCTGCCCAAATTGTATGGAAATGACTTAATAACTTGTTTACGTATGATTGATTTCAGGTTACCTTCTATAGAGGAGATCAAGTCACATCGAGGTAAGAACATCCAAACACAAAATGCTTTTATCAGCACAACAGCTCAACAGTGCTTCTAATTTTTCTTATCCATTAAGTCACTGATTAAAGTCTAGCAATGATTAAAACGTGGTATTTTAGGTTTGCAATCTGAAACAAGAAGGGATTTACTGATTTGGGGTAATTTACACACAAGTCATCCACTTACCTCTTATGAACACTTTAATTATATTCCTGTATGTAGACCCACCTCTAAGGCTTACATCAATGGTCAAATACGAGAGATAAACGCTGGACGAGTCCCGAAATGAAGAAAAAAAAGAGAAATTAAAAGATGGTTAGACAAAAAAGGAATGTAGAGAATAGCATATTGATTTATTATAGGCCCTCATTTAAATATTACATTTTGATTATCAGATTTTGATAATTAACACAACTTTTGTAAATGGTCATGAAGTCAATTTTCATTGTGGACAAGATTGGAATGAGAAAGATATTAATATAGTGTTTTTTCATTCCAATGGCTATCCATACACATTTACTTTGTTGTTCATATATGTTCTTATTATCGTGTCATTTTTTAATGTTTTAAATAAACAACAGATGAGCCATCAACACCTGCCATCGTCTCAGTTGAGGTCAAAAGCAATACCAGTCAGGAAATTGAACTAGAAGACCATGGCGTATCAATGTTTATTCCTCCGGAGGCTGTTAACCAGAGTGACCGGTGCAAGATCACCTTTTCTCTCTTACGAGACCTTCCAAGTGTTGACATCCAAGATGATGAATCAGTGGCCTGTTATGGGATCAGATGTGACCCTCCAAACATGATCTTCCACCAACCTGTTACGATTAGGATACCACACTCTACCTTGACCATCAACCCTGATCAAGTGAAACCAGACATTGTTTCACATGTATGGGACTCTGTAAACGGTAAGTTCATCTGGTCAGATGCTGAAACTAATCCGTTTTTAATGCTGGAGTAAACGAACATTGAATGCCCTGAGATCCCTTTGCATCAAACCAAGCAAAGCACTTTCGGGACAACACTGATGAGTAGCGATATGGATAAGTGATAGAGATTGGTTTCGTAGTCCGGAGGTCTCTGTTCCGAAACCCAGTCGATGTGCTAGTGCCCTTTGGTAAATGATAAATTACCGAATGGAATGAAGAATACTTAAAGCTGTTTGTCTCATTGTTGCTTTTTAACAAATTTACTAATTTCTTAGCAGTCGGGTAAAATAGCAAATTAAACTCAAACAATACAAATATAAATTATCAGTATACGATGACCTGTTATGTTCTTCGTTTTCATTGCAGGTAATAGAAATTTAAATATACCATATGCACGATGAAACTTGACTCTTAAATCCTGAATTCCGTAGTAGTTATAGTTCGAGGTATCGTCATCATCACAGCGCCATAATGTCTTGAGAAACAATTTACAAATCGCATTTTTTTCCTGTAAAAATGTTCAATAAAAGTAAACGGGTGGAAGAGGAGAGTTAGTGCTCGTACGAATGACTTATCAAACTTGAAACAATTTGAAGTAACAGTAAGAGGTGTCATGGTCGAGTGGATACGTCGACAGGCTGTCCATCATAAGGTCCGCGGTTCAACTCCCGCCGCGGCACTAATGTCCTTGACAAGACATTGATCTACATTTGCCACATTCAACCCAGGTGATGTAAATGGGTACCTGGCAGGAATTAATTCCTTGAAATGCTATAGCGCCGCAGTGGCTGCCTTGCTAAAGCCAGGGTAATAATCGGGGCAGCGTCAGGAGTGTCACAACGTGACGGACATGTGCGCTATATAAGAAGCCACCATTATTCTCCACAAAGACATCATAACTGACAGATATATTGTATGTCACTATACAGTTTAAAGGACAGATCGGCTCCATTGCGAAATAACACTTCTTAAAACAGATGCATTTTGTTTTTGTTACCCATTAACAATAGATCTACCAAGAACATCCAGGATGACGTCATCAAACTCACCAAACGAACCACCATACTGCAGAGTGCACAAGAGACACCTTGAGTTGTACATTGGTCACTGTGCTGAGTGGTGGGTTCTTATTCCTCTCGTACAACAGGTGATCCGACACCAACTTATGTGCACTCCATACATCCCAGATACGATAGAAAGAGGCAAAGAGATTGAAGTTCATCTTCATATCCATGCGAACCTCCCTGGGATGGACGCGGTAAGCACAACGCATCTGCATCATGAAAGAATCATAGCATTGACTAGCGGTGTAGATTGGGTGAAGCATTGAGAAAGCACTGGTATCATTGGCAGGGGTACCAACATATTATATGCAACTGTAGAATAAATAGGAAGGAACTAGATCATTAATTGAGGCAAGGGTGTAGGAGGGATGAAATTATCCTCTTTCTTATATTCTTTATTCTCTCTGTCCCTCTTCCCATTTTTTCGAAACATGCTATGTTTACCCATATATCAAAACATCTAAACGACTGTAGGCATTTCATCTAATTACTCACGCCTGTAATAAGATGCCGTATCGATTTGCCGCCATTACGATCGAAATTCTGAATGCATTGTCTCTCAAAATTTAGGTGTATAGGCTACTTGTATTAAGTTTGAATATGACTGTTTACATGAATAAGATTCACTTTGTGACGTTTGCTCAAGGCTCTTTATACTATTTTCGCGCAGGAGGTTCAAGAGGCGGAGAAAAAAGCAGTCATACCGCAAGGTTCATCCGTCGGTTCCAATCAGTATTGCAACAAAGTCTGGTGACGTTCAAGTCATATGCTGTCGTCATGAGGAGTTTGAGCAAAGGAAGGTAATTAGATTGATATTGTTTTTCTTTGTTTTGTTATTGTCCGTCCGTCCTGCTTTCTCGTTAACACGGGATCTCAAGAACTGCTTCAAATACGAAGTTCAACCAGATGGTGTGTATCAACATAGGAAAACGACCTCTTTAGAATGTTGGGATAGTAGGTCAAATTCCAATGGTCATAGAGGTTATTTTCTGAAAATACAGGTTTTAGTCTCGTTATCCAAAATTTAAAGAACCACCACATGTACGTGTGTGAGCTTCAAACCTGGTGAAAGTATGTATCCCCATAGGAAGACGCTCTGATTATATTTTAGTGTAAGTAGGTCAATGGTCAAGGGTCAATGAAGTCATAATAGTTCACTGCACTCATGGTAATTCAGCTTCCGATGAAATGTGCTGAAATGAGGATTGCACGGACGGCGGATGTATAATTTTCGACTGCTTGCATTCAAATAGCTCTTGTTCCTTATATAAATTGTTCTTAAGTGGTTTATATTTTGTACATCTCTGAGTTCTTTATTCAATGTACGGTTTTGAAATTTAACTCCCTATACCTATATATCGAATTTTTGAAATATTACTCGATATTGCGATTATGACTATTATGATTATCATTATTATTGTCACTCAGTTTATAATTATTCTTTACTGATCCACCGTTTTATCATAATTATGATTAATATAATAAGGATAATGCAAAGTTATTAGTATTATTATTATTTTCATTATTATCACCGTCATTGATAATATTATCAATATCATAATTTTCAGTCTGGGCAACAGGTTCTCTCTCAAAAAGATATTCAAAGCAAACTGAAACACAGCTTTTTACTACCCGTGACGTCGCGTGAGGAGAATATAGACTTCCCAGTAATTATCACGATTACACAGACTGGAAAGGTCGGGGTTTCATTGTCTGTTGCTTTCTTAATCAAATACTCAGGTATGTATAATCCATATATATTTATTATGGTCATTTTAAAGTTCTGATGAAGCTCAATTATAACAACAAAGTGTTGTATGAGTTTAAAGCATTATGAACAAACTAGAATAGCACAATCGCAAACAATTTCAAATACTGAAACTAGTTCAATTTCCACGGCCTTGTGAATCACCTATTGAAATGTGCAAACATATCAATGACATGAGCGTGGTTTCTATACACATTCATTCTTACAATAGGGTACTGGAAATGCACTGAGTTGATTTCTTCAAAAGTATATGCAAATATGCTTAATTCATTCAAATAAAGAAAACAATTGTTGGAAAGAGATAAACACAAATACATTGCCTTGCTAATATTATAGATTGAGCGGTAGCATAGCCATGTAATGGTTATTTATTGGTAGGGTACGCTGCCAGGTGACTTCTGATTCCGGTCGAAATGTTAGTCGGTACATTTTTGGAGAAATATTTCCACTAAAAGTGAACATCCGTCGGAAATACATAATCGGCTTTATATCGGCACATTGTTGAGGATTCTTAGAGTATATTTGTCAAACGATAGTTTAGAAAATGATAAGGTTATTTATCAAGTCAATACACATCAGAACATAGATTGCTATATTTTCATCAACTCTTTTCTATCACAGATGAAGTGAAGTATGAACCTTCTTCAGAACCTGTCTCCTTCGTTCGGTAAGCTTGCATTTGGACCAGTAATATTACTTTACAAATTTTTCATTTAATGTTTTTGCCAATGAAATGAATTTTATATTCATATCGCTGTGTTATCAGTGGCAGCATGGGAAGTAGGGGTGGGGGAGGCAGTAGGTGGTGACGGGACAGGGTATGGAAGGTGATTTCTGTCTTAATATTCGAAAGGACTTTCTTAACAAGTCACAACCCATTCTCACTTTTCCACTGAGCGAGTTTTGGACAGCAGCTGACATGAATTATAAATTTGAAATTTCATCGGGAAAAATGGAGTCACTTCAGCGAAGTCAGAGACCCATAAATATGTTCTCTCTGGTACTTTGATGCCATTCAGGTGTTGACCCAATGATATGTGTTGTGATTCAACCAGGGGGGAGTTTACTTTTTTTACGAACAGTTCTTATGTCATGCACTGGGCCCTCGGTCAATCACCTCATCATCATCGTCAGTTACATTTTACTGCAGCTTGTAAACAATTGTTGTATTTCTCTTTTGAACATTTTACTAAGCTGGTTGAGAATTTTCTTGAGTGTGCTCTTTATTATTATCATTATAAATATCGTATTATTACAAATAGTATAGTATTTTCTTTATTAGTATCATTAAAATTATGATTGCTGTTGTTGCTGTTAAATGTAACTACTGTTATTATTATTCAAACTAATTACGGCGATACCTTTATCTTGCTTTGCAGGGTAGTCGAAGAAGTCTCGAGAAGTGACCTGGAAGATATTGATGTCCACACCATTGCTGAAAAGATGACAGTGGATCAGTTCTATGATCTGGGGGTAGCTCTCGGTTTCCGAATTCAACAGTTGGATGTAATAGAATACAGGAGGTTCAGAGACAGACAGCAGGCTACCTATGACATGCTGGTAACATGGCGACAGGCACAAGCCTCTGGTCAACAAGCAAAGAAAACGTTCCTTTCACTCATGAAGTCTTTAGACTCACCTGTTGAAGAGATGAAGATGACAGGTTTGCCGATGCCAATCTAACTTTCTTTCAACCCTTCTTTTCCACTTTAGTTTGTTACAAGAATAACGTTATTCAATGTGGTGTCGATAGGATTAAGTAGATTAAAATATACTACAAATAAAGAAAAATAAGGGGGATGATTACGTTAATTTATTACAAAAAGGTTTACAAAACGAAGCAAATGTCTATCAGAAGGTGTTCAACCAAACAAAGAAAGAAACAATGAAACACATGAAGGCACTTATGTTCAAATGACTCTTGTACGTTTATAAATGTCTAATGATCTCTTACAATATTTTATATGGTTTATTTCACATAATATTATAGTCATGAGTTGCACAAAAATCGTAAATATTTATAGTTGGAGCAGAAAAGAGTAGAATATCAGGAAATCGTAGTTTAATGCAAATTATTCTAATTGCAATATCCTGAAGGAAATATTATATAAAATGAATGTATTTGTACTCATTCTAAAAGTATTTAATTGTTGTAAGTATCGCTGCTTAATTATATCAAGCACTTAAGAAATTCATGATAGAATAGTGAGAGAGAGAGAACAACCTAGACCAACCTTGCTATCAGCTACCAAGTTAAAATAGTCTTCTCTTTATTTCCGTATATCCTTACATGTATATCGTCTCCTTTAACTTGATCTACGTGCATCAGACATCGGTTCTGCTGGGTGAGTCTATAATTCCAATACTGCTGTCTCTTTGTATTTTTTAATATTGGTATCCAAGTACATAGTAATGTAACAAGTTATTGACTTTAAACTAAGTACATGTAGAGGTGTTAAACAATATTCTGCGTATTCGTCAAAGGAATATGAGTTTACTGGAAGATTGCACTATTAAACTAGAACAGTACAAACTTAAACTTTAGATATGACACTTAATGAAAACAGAAAAAAAGAGAAAAGAAAGGAAGATGAGGGGGGGGGGGGGGGGGGAGGGGAAAGAAAGGCAAAGACAAAATTGAATGTATGCATGCGTACGCACACTCACTTATATATACATTGGTATATATATATATATATATATATATATATATACCATTCCCTCCCCCCCCCCCCTGGTGTAAATAATATTTCTGTCACCCAACAGTGAAGTCTCGGACAAGACACTTCTCGCATTCTCCCGAAAGATCAAACCAGAGCAGTTTTCCGAGATTGGCGGAAAGCTGGGTCTCGATGAGAAAGAGCTTGAACACATACACCATCGGACATTGTCTAACAGGAAAGATGCTAACATCCAAATGCTTTCCAAATGGAAAGCATCTCAAACATCAGGGAATGAAGCGATTCAGACTTTAAAACTTGTTTGGGAGTCTGTCAAAGCAGTACCAAATGTGGAGAACCTAGAAGGTATGGGTGCAACGATTAGAATCATGCCTAATATTATGTGAAACGCTTCATAGTTTTTTTGTAATTATTTATCCAGGACTTCGTGGAGGAAAGTTTTCACAGGATAGGAAGAATCATGTATACTAACTTGTATAATAACACGAAGTATCCCTAAGCAAGAAACTGCGAATGCACAATACACGTTCACATGTACCAGTTTCAATAGAGTATTCAGCCGGATAGACAATAACGTGTACAATAAAAGGGAACCATGTTAGACTCTCCTGAGAACGGGGAGGTCACCTTTTGAAGTTAAGATTTTAACAGTAATTTACTGCAGGGTTAATAAATGATTTTAAAGCGACGCTTTGATATTATATTACTAAGTTTAGGTAATGATGTGTCTTTTTTCAGACGAAGGTAGTTCTCGTAAACTGGAACCAACTCCTGTGGAAAAGACAAAACCAAATGAACCTAGTTATGAGCCTGAAGATATGGAGATCATTGTAACTTCAGCTTGTGGTAAGTAGGCTCACAATTTAGAGGTCCATCTTTGTGTAATCATAAATCATAATTCATGTACTGTTAATGTAATCATAATAGTGATATTGAGACTGTGTAAAGAAAGAGTAGTTCTTAATCTTCCTTTACAAATGTTTGCAATATCAAATCGGTATGGATAATCGATTTAATCTCCGAACCAAACTTAGGCTATAGAAATTAAACAAAGTTACCTACGCAAACAAACAGAACATTTTTCATAACATAAAGTGTTCTATTTTAAATCAACGAATCATCTTTCTTCAAAGATGATGTTCCCAGTGTAACACCGGCAAAACATGCAGAGTCTCTTCTCGACCTTGATCGGCATGGTGGAGTACCAGACACAGAAGAGCTCTGCAGCGTAGCCCTTTCAGTGAGAAGTCTTTCAACTGCATGTTCACTTGGGAAAGCCCTCCGCATAAATGATGACCTCATCGTCGGATTCATCGATCTACCCAGTTCGTCAATACTCCATAAGATCGCAGGAGAGCTCGTAGACACTTGGCGGAATGGGTTGAAAGAGAAAGAACGAGAAGATAAGTTCGCTAAGCTTCTCTCGGACTACAATATCCCAGATGTCAAAACAGGTTCGTTAGAATCAAGCATGTGTTCATTCGTAATCTTGTTGAGAAGAAAATATCAAATTTACCCTTTCAAAGAAAGGTTCAAGTTCAGACTTGCATTTCAGCTCTTTTTCGCATTCCATTTAATTCATTTATTTGCGTTAAAGCAGTAGGATATACAGAAGTACAGAAAAATTTCAGTAGGTAAAGATTTGTATTAAAATGCATCTAAAAAACCACGAACATTATTTTTGATTTCTTTACTTGTCCCTATATAAATTCATCAATGTTTTACATTTGATTTCACTATTTTAAAGGTACTATGTCCCATTTGCAGGCCCAAAAAATGAAAAAGTTAAATTCCAACTGCATTTGAAAGATAATACTAATTTAGAACTTCCCTAAAAAAGGTGGGGCTTGAAAATGTCTTCAAGTGGGAAAATAACGACTATTAGTTGTCAAATCGACTTTAGGGCTATAGAGCCCAAAAGTAATAGTCTTGATTTTCAGACAATTGTACCGAATGGTCATACGTTTTATGCTGCGCAAAGATTCAATCAGTTTAATCTTGGCCATCACAAGAAGTGGGTTATTGATGTAGACAAATACTCATGTACCCTTTACAACTCTTTTCATGTATGTTATTACCAAAGAAGAAAAACAGCCAGTCAGTCACTCAATAGTGTATGACAGTGAAGTCTAGCAAGTAAACGGATTTCCTTGCATAATTTGAATATGAGGACACTGCTAACGTTTAAATTTCACAGATAGGACATACATGACATATTCATAATTCCTGCAAAGTTCTACAGTATTTGAGGTTGGCTGCAAAAGGGACATAGTACCTTTAAGACGACATCGATATGCTCAGTCATCACCATCATTATGCTATTTGCATTAACCCAGATATCTTTCTTCCTTCCTATTGACATATGCATTTGTTTCATTGTCCACAGGCCGTGAAAAAATCTCAAAAGCCATTGGATCCATGACAGACCTAGTGGACCTGTGCCATCGCCTGAACGTTAAATCTTCTGGCGTTTTGCAGATCATGAGCAAATTTGTGACCTTCCCGCCTCACATGATTGGCCGTAGTACTCTGAAGATGCTTAAAGAATGGGTACACCAAGGAGGGACTAGGGAGAGGCTTCTGGATGTTGCTCAGGCTTTCCGTTTTAACGATGCAGCAGTCAAAATAGCAGAAGGTAGTGTCATTTCCCAACTCCGCTGTGTTTCACATTACATTAAATGGTGTTGGCCTACTTGATCAATGGAAGAAAACAAAAGTTTGACAGATTCATTATGTTTACTTATTATCGCCTGAATATAACATAAACCTACATTTATCCTTCAGAGAAAATTCATAAAATCGGCAGGAGCCTGTGCACTTTTAATTTCTATTACGAAAGAGTAATCATGAGCCATGTTGCTAATTGAGGAAACTCGCAATGGAAAGAAAATTATCTCTTTACCAGCTATCTTTCAGACCTAAGAAGCGCGGTATACCAACAAATTAAATGGTTTGAGTTTTGCAGGAATATCTCGGGCTTTTGCTATTATGATGTCTATCTTCTAAAACATTGAGTATACTTTACTCTATACAACAGAGTCCCAAGGAAATAAATTTGGAAAAGCGAGATTACCATTAAAAAAAAAATTGAATTACATCCTGACTCGAGATTGCTACATTTTTATTCAAACCCCTACATGCAAACATGAATTATTACAGACTTCTTTCCCAATCACTTTACAGTTACAACACTAAAAAAGACTGTCTTGGAGACAAATTGTAATCTATTTGCTTCATGTTTCATATGGGGATTATCAATGACTTGTTTCCTTCTTATCCTCCTTAGCCATGAAATGCCAACCAATCTATATACCTTTCATCTCTCATGGCATCATTGATCACAAGGGTGGAGAACTGACCCTTGATGAACTTCGTATTGCTGTATCTATCCCCGAAGGAGCTATACCTAAAGGGATGAGATCAGTTGTTAATCTTCGCGTCCCAACTCATGATACTCCAAGGCTTCCTGTACGGGAGGGTGAGGTAGTGATTACTCCAGTCATTGAAGGTTCTCTGACACAAAAACTGCTCAAGCCTGCCACGGTGGTATTACCACACTGCACCAATCACCATGAACGTAAAGACGACTCTTCTGTTATTTTGTACACAAGAACAGGACCAGGTACAAAGTTATGGACATATATGTATTTCGATTGTGTTCTCTTGAAATAAAACGTATCCTGCATAACTTGTAATTTGTTATCCCAATAATTTGACCAATGAGGTAAATAATTGACTTTTTTAGAATAATAAGCTGGTAAAATAATATTGAATGATTTTTCATTAATGAAGAAAAAGTACTTCTATGCCATTTGAATCAACTCCCTGAACAAAACTTCAACTTCAAACATCAGAACATGAAACGAGTCAAAATTAATTCCTACTCTACAAATAAGCCTATATTATCAGAGAGTAAGACAATATAATCAATATTTTTAAATTGTGATATTCTTTAATTCAAAGGAAAGTTCGGTCGTAGGAGCTTGGCTCCGTCACAAATCTCAAAAGATAAGATAACGTTTTGCACACGTCATCTTCAAGTCTGGGCTCTGTCATCGACTGATCTTCAAGGACTTCAGCTGAGATGTGTAGTCTTTCAACCTGTCTTCATGGCCCCTGCAGAGAAACCAACTCTACGTGTGTACTTACTTCATCCATATAGGAATCGTGTAGAGGTATTTATATCAGATAATCTATATCTACCATCTGCGGGCGCCCTTTGATACTGTGATTATTAAGTGGCGCACCTGCGGACTATGCAGGTTATGAAAGGCCTATGGTAACACTTACCAATTCACCGAAGAACCTCTTATTATTTCGTTCACAGTATCAGACTACAATATCAGATCATAATTACGTAAAAAGAGAGAGGAAGGCAAGGTAAAGAAAGTGATGAGTCATGGGGAGGAGGAAAATGAGGAGGGAATGATATGTGTTAGGGGACGGGAGGGGGATGATGGAAATATCAGAAGAATGAATGAGGAAGGGGCGAAGGGGTGAACAGATGTAGAAGTAAAATGCACTAAGCACTAAGCACTATTTTTCTTTGGCTCAACAGGGAGGGGGGGGGGGGAGGTGAGTGAACACTCCTTTTCCCCTCAACAACCACCTCTCCCCCTTGAGCCAAACAAAAAAAGCATTCCAGGGAGGGGGGGGGGGGGGCATAGATAAAACACAGGTAAAGGGTGTTTTAACACATTAAGGGGGGGGGGGGCAGTACTTTAAAGTTTAAAATCTGTATGCTAAACTATGACATCCACGAATTGTCAACTGTGCCATTTTGAGAAATCTTGTACATTATTTTTTATTGTGATGCTCGTTGCTTCAGTCGGTAAAATGGGAATAAAAACATAAATTGACCTTTCAAACATGACGTAGGGTTTTGTGATCAGCCTCCCTCCCCCAACCCCCTCGCCCGGGGGGGGGGGGGCATTGAAATATATGGATGTAGAATGTTTTGAAACTGCATCATTTTTAATGACCTGATGGGCCTAACTGTTATTACGGGGAACAATTCTAAATGAACTTTGCATATGTTTAAATAAAGGTGATGTTGATGTCTTTCGGCAGGCCTACAATATTTGAGGTTAATCATCTGCGTACAATTTAATCATTTTGCAATAACTAGATTCGGGTTTTATATGTAATATTCCAGGATATAACGAGAAAGGAGAAGAGTTCTTCTGTACCCTACTGCCAAGTCCTGAAGGAATTCACGTTCTCTATAGGATCAACAACTAGTGACTTAAAGATTTTGTTCGACGACGGAACGAAACGAAACAAAAGAATGGTGAATATGCCTGAATTTATTTCCATAAGGTCCGTTGAAGAATAATGGTCGACCAAGGAGTTAGGATTTAACTCCTTGGATGTTCATTCTTTAAGATGACATATATACATAACCTTTTTAAAATAAATGCAACAATCAGATAAAGAAGTTACACCTTTTTCTTAAACAGTCACTGAATTATCAAACCTCTTCCTAATTTCGAAATTGGAGGATATCCTCGATTCATTATATTCCCTCTCTCGATCATTTCTCTCCCACACACAAGCACATGCACACGCTAACATAATACTCACTTGTAACTCACTTGGTCTAGGATTATTCAGTCTTCAGACTGTTGTTCCTATCCATGGTTTCCTTTGGTTGGGGTTGTCATCATATTTATCTGGGGCATCTTTCCACCATTTCTCAAGTCCAGATTTGAAACGATTGATAGTGGTACTCTCCACAACATCGCCTGGAAGACCATTCCACACATTCATTATTCTCTGGCTGAATAATGTTTTCATGTTTATTTTCATTGTCAGTATTATATACTTATTTTTATCATATTATTATTATTATTGTTGTTGTTGTTATTGTTCTTGCTGTTATTTTCATCATTAGCATTTATGATTAATATTATTATCATCATGACCATTGTTATTATTATCATCGTTATTATAATTATTCCCACGTTATTCAAACCAAGATGCCCATCAAGAGTATACTCAGTGGAAAGTGCAGCCCTCTGAACTTCGAGCTCCAGTTCTCTCCTGATGAGAAAGAACAGAAGAACGGCCGAATCAAAATACTACAAGGGTCAGCGTTACGTGCAGAAAAAGAGGTTATCGTTACCAAAGAAGGTAAGCCAATACTATCAGGAAGGAGGATATTATGTGTCGTTCACTTCATCAAATGTAGCCAGGTACTTTAAAGACCTTACGTCAGTCATTTATGTAACGAGTAATACCTCAAAGACTTTACACAAGTCATTTATTGTAACTAGTTACCTCAATGACTCTACATACCGGTATGTCATTTCTGTATCTTGTTATCTTGAATATCCTACATTTATTGTAACTATTGATCTCAAAGACCGTACATGAGTCATTATGTCAATAGTTACCTAAAAGACCCTACATATTTTTATTTACGTAACTACCATGGTTCAGCTATCACTCGATGAAAAATATTTATATGAGCTTTAAAGTCTCAAATATATAGCACACACTAAATGCAAAACGAAAAAAGAAACTATCAAAGAATGGCTGTGGGGTAGCCCTGTTTTGATCGGCAATATGTTTCTGACAAATTTGTTTGCACACTCGTATCCTCTTATTTTTTTTAATTTTTAATTATGATTATTTTTCTTTCAAAACACATCAATTTATTTCTAATACATAGCACTTCCGAATACTGAAAACAAAACTTGTGTATTGTATTTCTTTATTCCGTTTGATGCAGATGAACCGGATTATGAAGTCGATCACACAGATTCGTAAGTAAACGTATACCACCCCCATTTCGAGCTAGTTAAGACAGGCCTATACCGCGGAGGCCACTGGGGCGACAATTGAATGGACCTTGAGACACAACTTCTCCATAACCTCTTGTCTTCAGCTATTATAGTTAGCTGCTAGAATGAAATTCCTGTATATTGCTTCGGGCTGTGTAACACTAAACAGAAAATGGACATCAGACTAAGCATTTATCATTCTTAACGCGTCACTAGAAAGTTCCAAATACCCTCAATTAGTATGGCTACTGAGAAACAAGTAACCTTTGCCAGTTGCCTCTTGATCTATAGAGAGTGTGATGGTGATATATCAAAAGACAAGGATTCATGTCAACAGTTTACAACGGAATCTACCAAACCTCTTTCAGCTTGTATTATATTCGTTTACATATTTTCATTTTTCCACCCCCCCCCCCCCGCCGCCAAATACTTACCAACAGGCGTGGGCGATTGCAGTATGTATCCAACAAACTTCTCGAGATCCTGGCCGATATGATCCATACACCAAGGGATGTGATATCCTTTGGTTACCAGCTCGGCCTCTCTCATTCCTCTGTGAAGAAACACAACGAACAAGCAGACGTGTACTTCAATACTGTCTCTAGGTCAGGCTTTGGTGAGATGCTACGTGACTGGAGACGTCAGGTTCAACCTAGTGAGCAGGTAGATGAACTTCATTTGGCATTGACAAATGCTGGGTTAGGCCATGCAGCTGAGGTCATCTTACATGAACGTAAGTACCATATTCTACTCTTTCGGGCTTTGTAACATTAAACAGTTCTCTTATATTGATAGAAAGATGGAACATCATCGAATACACCGAAAGGAGCATAATAAGTTGGGGGAACAAACTTGTCCTATATTGTAAGCATCCAGCAATGTTATAATCTGGGACCTTCCACATGTAGGGAACGCCAAATTTGAATGCCCTTTGGCGTATCATAATCCAAAGCCACCAAAGTACCTCTAAATGCTCCCAAATCCAATGGGTGTAAATTTGTAACGACCACAGATACAGAAATTATTTTCCGTTACCGCTCTTTCAGGATTGAATTTCACTAGAATTCCTGATTTTTCTTCTTCCTTATTTTTATGTACACCATAAGTGAGTAGCATATTTAAATATTCGAATTATTTAAGTTCCTTCTTTTCTTCCCAATTTTTCTTTTGTGAACCATCAGTTTGTAACACGTCCAAATACTCTAACTATTTAATTATCTTTCTTCTTCATTCCGTTTTAGTGAGTGGCAGGCGGCGCTTTGCACAAATCAAACAAGTATGGGAGTCAAAGAAGTAGGCGAACCTGTCATTTAAATGTCCCACGACCAAGAAAGGATTCACTTGGTTCATGAATTTAGTTGAGAAGCCTACGTCTTGAGAAACATGTATTCCAAGTCTGCATGATTCTCAGCCTGAATCTCGAAGTTGCTATTTCTTCCCTTCCCAATGCCGTTGGGAGCCATGTAGTTAAGCTACATGTGATAACAATTTCTTGTTAAATATATTTCATGTTTAAATGGGCGGTTGAAATATGAAGTATCAAGAGTGGTAAACATATATAGGGTGTATGTTTGTTCGTGTGTGTGTGTGTTAGGGGGTATGTTAAATAACTTCCTGTTTGGAACACGCGCTTGGTAGGCCATATTTTTTATTCCATCCTTCCCTCAATAATGTCCAACAAAATTCATCATGCCAAATTCATTTCGTCTGTCTCTCATGTGATTGCAAACTTCAGTTCCTCCCCCGCTCTCTATAGAACTTTATTTTGTGTCACTCTATCCACCCAACTTATCTTTCCATCTTCTTCCACATTCGAAGTTCAAAACTCTCAAACGTTTTGATGTCTGCCGTTTTCAGAGTCCATGCCTCTGATTCATTGAGCAGCACACTCCTAAATCATTCACATGTGACGATAATATCATTATATATTTTCTTGATCATAAGGTTGTATGAATAAAGTTTCAGTTCTGTTGGTGCAGTAATCATTACTCTGTTGCTACACTAATCGCAGTATATGTATATTTTAGTTGTTGTAATGTTGTATGAATACTCTTTGACTTATGTTGCTACAATAATCATATAAATATTATAATAATTACAAAACACATTTTCTTTATTGTAAGGTTGTACGAATACTGTTTCAGTTCCATTGCTGCAATAACAATTTGCATATAATAATAATATCAGAAGATGTTTTTCATTGTAAGTTTATATGAATACTGAAGTAGTTCTCTTTCAACGATGACAATGCACATAGGAAAACAATTGCAGTCAATATTTCCTTCAATGTAAGATTGTATAAATAATGTGTCATGTTACTATAATAATCATGTACATAAAATAGTAATTACAGAATACATTGTCGTTATTGTAAGGTCGTATGAATACTGTTTCGTGTTACAATAGTCATTTACATGTGATAATAATTTGCAGTAGATATTTTATTTATTGTAAGGTTGTATGAATTCAATTGCAGTTTTTTACTACAATAATTGTAGACTTGATATGATAATGTCATTATATATTTTGTTGCTGTAAGGTCGTATCAATATACTCTCTCCTTTCTGTTGCTACAGTAATCATGTACATATTGTGATAATTACAGAATATATGTTATTTGTTGTTTGTATACTACTTAAGTTTCATCGCTACAATGATGTTGCTCATGGAGTAATAAAGAAAATGAACATAGGGTTCATCATGAGGTGGTTTGAAAACGTTTCAATTTGTATTGCTAGAATAATCAGGTTAATGAGACAATAAAAGCAGAATCATTGTTTTTTAACCGCGAGGCTGTATAACTACCGTTTCATTTGTATTGCTACAATGGTTATGAATATAAGACAATAACTACAGAACATGTTTTCTTCATTGTAATGTTTTATGAAGACTGTTCAATACTATTGCTACAATGATCATGTATATAAGACAATAATTACAGAAGATGTCTTCTTCATTGCAAGGTTTTATGAATACTGTTCAGTGCTATTGCTACAATGATCATGTATATAAGACAATAATTACAGAAGATGTTTTCTTCATTGTAAGGTTTTATGAAGACTGTTCATTACTATTGCTACAATGATCATGTATATAAGACAATAATTACAGAAGATGTTTTCTTCATTGGAAGGTTATATGAAGACTGTTCAATACTATTGCTACAATGATCATGTATATAAGACAATAACTACAGAACATGTTTTCTTCATTGCAAGGTTTTTATGAAGAGTGTTCAGTACTATTGCTACACTGAACATGTATATAAGACAATAATTACAGAAGATATTTTCTTTATGGAAAGTTTCTATGAAAACTGTTCATTTGTTTTACCGAGATAAACATGTATATGGGGTGATAACTGAAATTAATATAAGCGTTATCATAAGTTTGTATAAACAATTGATACAGTTGAACGCTTACAAAAACATGTATATAAGATACCTTAATAATTTCACAGGATTCTTTCTTTATTGCAAAGTTGTATGAAACCCTTTTCCCAGTTGTTGCAATGATCATGTACATTACGTAATAATTGCAGTAAATATGTGCATTGCTATCATGACTCTAAGTTTTGTATGAACAATTCTACAGTTGTATTGCCTACGTGATCATGTACATGAACCAATGATAGTAGCGGATAGTTTCATTATTGTAAATTTGTATGAGACTATTTGTGTTATATTGCTATACATCATTTTAATAAGAATTACAGTTAAGTTGTGTGGTTTAGACAAACTTTGATTTGTGAATTTATCAATCATTTTATTTAGGCGAGATAATATCATTGGAGCAATGCCATTTTAAAAAGACTACTCATACATATGCTATCATATCAAAAATATGAAAAAGTAGTTTGAGTGTTTGAAATAAGTTTTGATGACATGCGTGGGATATCCCACATTTTGTGCAGTGTTTTCCTACTGGGTACAGTTTCTTAGCAATATTGCATATCGTTTTGATTTGTACATGTATTATTTTCCTTCTAATAGTTTTTTTTTCAGTTGATATGGTACTTCATGGTTTAGTCTCTAAATGAAATTGATATTAGTATATATTTTGTTCAAGTTTTAATTGCTTATATGCAACATACTTTATATTATCTATAGTCATTTTATATTTCTTTCGAAATTGTAATTACTGCCTTGACTGCATTTACAACTGTTTAACGTTTCTAACATGTCTATAATTTAGATTTTGTCATCGTTCTAATACCAAGATGTACAGCAGTACTGAAATCAATCATATAATCCGTCATAAACACATTTGAAATACTGTGATTTATAAATCTGAAAATGATTCATCCCCATGTATATTCCTATTAACCTAATCAACATTTCTCAATGACTTGCAGACATTTGTTTTACAATGTACTTGCGAAAACAATTACTTGGATTTATTTTGATGATGTGTCAACGTTTTTTATGTTGAATTCCTACTAAATTCAATTTAAAAAAATGCAGAGTACATATCTGTGTTAAACCATAGTAAGGTTGTAGAAAAGTCGTTTCGGGAGTATTGTATCAATGACCATAAACATATTAGTACGATATATACAGTAATATTAGTACTATGTTAGTTGTGGTAACATTTTAGTTGCGGTTCCGCAATCACCTTTTAAACTAATAGTGTTGTAATAAAGTAATCATTATTGAACATTTTTGCGTATAATCATCATATATGGCCACGACCTGAGAGACCTGTCAAATGGATCCCACCCGAAGTGTAAACTTACTTTTAAAAAGTCAAGTTAGAATAAGGCTGCTGATTCCATATCGTTTCATTTGTTTGTTTTAAAGAGCCCGATCCATTTACATAATCACTCATTTCAGAGTCGGTTTGAGGCTTCAAATTTGATTGACACACACATTTTGTTCTGAAGTTTGCCCTCATTAACGACCTTCAGCAAAACAAATTGGGAACCAAAGGGAATGCAGAACGTGCATGGGACTGTAAACCTCCCATAAACGTGTTTGAATGCCTTCGAAATGTTTTGCTAACGCCTTGAGAACATTGCGGTTATGTTGGTTCCGAACAAGGACAATTTGAAAATGATGTTAAATCTCGCAACGAAAGGAAGGCCACTTTTATTTTCAATATAATTTTTATGTTTCACGAAACTTTATATCAGCTCCGATTTAAGTAGCAATATTACTTTTATTTTGGGGATATAGCTTGCCTTTGCGCTAATGAGCTAGTTCCTCTTATTCTTTATGCTCCAATATTCATGACTTTGTTTTGATGAGGATTAATAGCGATATCTCTCATATTGAATGTAATGCGACCATATGTACAGCATCTAATTTCAATTTTCCTTTGTTTTTCTTGAGATGTTTAATTTTTTGTTTCTATTTAGCATTTTAAGTTGGGTTTTCTTTTGTTTGATTCCTTTGATAATATTCTCATCATGCCAGGAGTGATCTCAGTAAAAACAATTTAATTTGAATTTGACTTTGCTTCAGGAATTTATGCACCACATGGTTTGAAACACTTTGATAAAAATTGCCAAAATTTTTTTTTTCTCAAAAATGGCTGACTTCAATGAACCGTAATAGCAGAGGGTAATAAACCCCCCAAATCAATACGTGTAGTATAGCCGGCTTTCTATTTCAAATAGAAAAAATATATTTCATGCAAGCATTTTATTCAAATAGATGTAAGTTATTTATTCATAGATATGTGAGTCATTTTATTCATATAGATGTAAGTCACGTCAGAATACTGAATATAGAATCTCGCCCTTCATGTGTTTGCTCCGATGTATCATTTATTTTGTTCGTATCACTGACAGGGCTGTCTCCAGACTACCAGATATGTGAATGCAACTTCCCTGATCTCTGTTTTCGCTGATTGATTATAGAGTGTAATTGAAATACAGAAAAATATTTCTATATCATACAGATATATTCGATTTCATTTCGGGTAGTCATATAATTATCAGACTCATTTGATAGCGTCGTTTTTATTAATGAAATAAAGGATATACCAACGAAAGATCAGGTTGGAAATAATTGTGTACTTTTATTTCTAGACCATTTAGGAGAAGGGAATAGTCTTTTGAGAAAATAAATGTGGAGCATTATAACTGACAGAAATGTTGTAATGATATGATATATGTGGGGCGCAGTAGTAAGGGTGTGTGTGTGACCGTGTGGTAATCTGAATTGTTTAATCCAACCTCCGAGCTGTTTGTTTACACCTTTCAAAAAGGAGGACGAGGAGATAATACTATAACAGTCACGTGTTGCCATGATTTGATTACTGCTCTGTTGTATAGTCGAACAGATTTCATTCTCATACAACTAAGCTGCAAAAAATTCAAAAGAGGGCTGCAAGGAATAATAATGAACAAGACATATGACACACCGTCGGCTGATTTGCTCACAAGTCTTAAATGGATGACACTGGACAAACAGTTTGAGTTAAGTCGCGTTATGATGATCTATAAATGTGTTCATAACTTAAGCAGGGCTCCCACTTAGCCGAGTTGGAGCGTCGAGTTGTGGCGAGCTGGCGCGATCTTATGGCAAGCAGTTTTATCATTAAAACATATTTCTTGATATCAAGAATTCAATTCTTAATATCACGAAATTGAATTCCTGATATCACGAAATCGAATTCTTGATATCAAGAATTACCATTGCTTTACAACGTAATATTATTTATTGATATCTAGAATTGATTTCTTGATATCAATTAATAATAAAACGGCTTGCCATAAGATCGCGCAAGCTCGCCACAACTCGAGGTTCCAACTCGGCTAAGTGGGAGCCCTGCTTTAGCACCTAATCCTTACCTTTAGGTAATGTACATGAGCATCACACAAGGCAAAAAGACAGTGGATGTTTACCAGTGCCTAGATATCACACTGACTTATATAAGTGTAGCCCAATTGTTTCTTCTATATTTGAATAGAATAAGCTAGATAACGGCTTCCTGTGTCAATTCATTTAAGAGATTGTTTAAAGACTGTCAATACTACTACGCCAGAAGGGATTAGACCACACAGCGAGGTCACTGACAGGTGGCTATCTCAATAACTCAGCTCTCAACTAACATAATAAAAAGAGGATCATGGGGGACCAACAGGCAGTTGGGGAATTTTTCTATATAGAGGGAGCGAGTAGCTACAAGCAGGACAGTGGGGCTTTAAACAAAATTGTAATTTGTGAGTAGGTCAGCCGAACATACACTACGTGCATTTTCTGTAATATTAAAGGTGAAATTCCAAAAAAAATCACAAATATGTCAACTAATGTATCACTAGAAACTGGTAAGCTAACAGATGGCCATCGTACAAGTTTTAGGTCAACTACATATCGGGTGATTTATAAAAATAAAAATACAACCACCTCCATAGCAGCTGGGATATACGAGAGATTCGACGGAAAAATAACGATGTTTTAATGACGTCACTATATGGACCAATACTGCCCAAGCAGACGACATCCCATAAAGAATGAACATAATTGCAAAGCTATTATTTGTCAAATTATAATGAGTTTAGTGTAGATAAATGTAATGGCATGTCAAACCATTCAAAAGGGGATATGACCCGATTCTGATTACTAAAATCTTCTGCTTGTAAATACACAGGACAGGGGTTAATTAACAATCAAAGAAACCAGACTTTCAAATTGAAAACCCCCGGAATGATATTAAGGACGCCATTTGTTCCCTCTTGAAACGCCGAGCATGCCGCGATGTGTGCAGCTGAATATACAATGGCGTCTTATTTTGTTTACAAGCGACAGATTTCTTTATTTTTGTATCGCTGAATTTGTCATCAAAATAAAAACATGCGCGGGGTTTCGAGTGAGGCAATAGATTATACATTTAGCCTGACGGTAGGGAAGTAAGAGAAAGAACTCAAGAGAAGATGAAAACACAGGCACTGAAAATGTGTGAGATGTCATGGGACATCGTCTGCTTGTGCAAATCATGTCCATACTGTGATCTCACACATCTCAGCAGCGTTCGGAGAGCTCTTCAGGTGCTATGCCGGGGCCTTATTAAAGCGTTTTGTAATTTATAATAATCATTACTTCGAATTTTTCCAAGCATTGAATTTTGATAACCTTGTCGAATCACAGTCTCAACTTTGCAATAATGAAAATAAAGTTAGTTTTTTAAATCAATGAATATCTATCGAAAATAATATCGCTAGTGATATTCGTTTGTCTCGCAATGTGGTCAATAAGGAATCTAAAAGATCACGACGTTTCGTACGCTACTGCGATACTTCGTCAGGTGATAAAACTATTGTAAGCAATCTGAATACCACCCTACGTCAACAACTTACACGCCCCAAGGATCCAATTCCTCCACATAGACGGGACGGCATTGTGTACAACATCCCTTGTAAAGGATGTGATAGATCCTACATCGGTGAAACTGCCCGTCCGATAAAAGAAAGAATCACGGAGCATAAGAGGGACGTCAGACTCCGTCGAACTGACAACTCAGCCGTAGCCGAACATGCTTGGGATAACCAGCATCAACCAGACTGGGACGGGGTTCAGTGCCTTTCCCAGGAACGGCATTGGTATACACGGAGGGTAAAAGAAGCTATCAATATCCGTCTCAATCCTAATAATTTCAACAGAGACAACGGGATCGATATCCCCGAATTTTGGATGCGGACGATACGCCGCCATGACACTCGCCGTCCTGCCAGCCAACAACGGTCGATTCCATTCAGCAGACGGCCCGAGCCAGCGGCCCGTTGATTGGTTGAGTACCGTATGCGTCGGCCAATAGGCCTGGTGCATCAGCCGAACCAGCGGCCTTGGTGATTGGTCGATCACCGTGTGCGTCGACCAATAGGCATTGGGCGTTATTGTTCCAATTATCGATCGAATTATAGACCGCTCCGCCGGTCCTCCCGTAAAGTATAAAAGACCCTTGCTTACAATAGTTGTTATCACCTGACGAAGTATCGCAGTAGCATACGAAACGTCGTGATCTTTTAGATTCCTTATTGACCACATTGCGAGACAAACGAATATCACTAGCGATATTATTTTCGATACTATATCCGCAATGAGTAATATATTTAGCAATGAATATCTACTTTAACATGGTTAATTCACATATTTGCGACTTAGGCAATATTTTCCTATTGGCATTACAGTTGAACAAGATTAATGATATACATGTATGATTATTTTGCAAACGAGTGTTCGTTTGTACCACACCTATTACTGCTGTGCTATATCTTTCTAAATATACGATGTAGTTTTATTTTAACTGTTCTGTAAAACGTTACGCTTTATGATGTAAATATGTTCATGATTATTCAGGTACGGTCCCTATGAAAGATCACTACTTATTGGTGAATGGGCTACCCTGACAAAAGATTATGAATAAATAAATATATAAAAAATAACTTACCTTCTGTTAGTATCTTGGAATTGTTATTGATGAACATTTGGATCGAGTAAACATATTGAATGTGTAGGTAAGAAATGAGTCAGACCGAATGTTTCACCGCAAACTGCACTTATATTTCATAAATCAGTAATTCAATGTAAGTTTGATAACTGTAGTTTGTTTTGGGGGAATGCCGAGAAAGGAAGCTTAGAAAGTTTGCAAAAACTGCAGAATAGGGCACTTAGGCTGGTTCTCCATATCGACCGGCGACCGACGGGATATCGACAAGGCACCGCCAATGCATCGCTGGGGCTCTACAGACTGCTCGACTTTTCCCAAAATCGTTGAGCGATGCCTAAATTCCAGCGGCGACCGAGCAGGCTACAAATCGGTTGGTCCCCGCTCTGAGTTGTAACCATAACTTAAACAATATGTGTTTCTCTGTACTAAAAAATAACGGGCAATATAAATACTAACTTAATGAAATGCATGTATGTTTGAGCTTTACAATATTATAAGTAGAAGATAGAACTTATATTTTGAACGCTTAAATATTTATTTATATTATTAAAAAATATGTCTTTTTCTTTAATTAAAACACGGGCAATGTAAATAGTGACTTTAATGAAATGCATTTTTTCTGTTCGAGTTTTAAGATAATGGGGATGAAAATTAATATTTATATTTCGTACGCTTAAATATGTATTTATATACCTTTAACAATACAATATATATATGTCTATTTTTAATAGTTGATAGTATTTATAGTTTGTACGCTTAAGTATGTATTCAATGTACAACTAAAAATATTAATAAATGTTGATTAGAAATAATAATGATTGGTGGATAGTGGGTGGGTTGGTAGGATCAGTTCAATGTTTGTTGTATAATATTCATATTTTATGATATGTGTTATCTTATAATTGTACATGTATTGTTATTGTGCATGGACCTGCGGAACAACAGCCTTTGCCTGAGTGGGTGCCGTGCAGAAATTAAATAAACTGAAACTGAACTGAACTGATATATTGCAATTTATGGCATAGCCTATAACTACTTAGAATACTAACCTGCAGATAAACTGTTTATTATGTCACAAGATATTGAAGATATCGTTATCAATGTGTATTGTATGCGTCATTCAGGCTGTAATCAGGGTAATTGACGAAAGTTCAATGAGCACAATGCAAATATATGATGCGACACACAACTCAACATATGCAGTAGCGGTTATTTCAGGGGGAGGGGAGGGGAACCAAGCACCCCAATGTATTAAAGCCTATTAAACGTTTCGAAAGCGCATGAATGCAGGGACTACCTAATCCTCCGGAAACCCACCAAAGCTATCCAACCACTGAAAATCAAAATCAATTCAAAAGGAAGAACATTTTTTGACAAAAAAGTAACATTTTTAGGGATTGGGGTTCAGCATTCATATATAATCAAATTACTATCAAAGGAAAGCGCCAAAAGTGCATGAACTTCAAATTGACCGAAACATATTCATTTCTTCTTGATTTGTAAAGATACCGTGGTATTATACTAGGCCAGGGGTGAAGGGGAGAGGGGGAGGGGGAGGGAGGGGGAGGGGGCTTGCAGTAAGGGGACAGGAGTCATCATTCATATGAGAATTGTAGGCCTAATGAAACATGTTTTATTGTGTGTCGGGACTATGTAAGAAATAATGAACGAATACAAAAATAATGAATAAACAACTAAAACAATAACAGAAATTCATTATCTAATTATGCCTAAAGCGATAAGTGAGATATGAAACAAAATTAACTGTATACTGTACGTATCAAACAACGGTTCCCGGGTTTTAAAAAGAAATGCTTGTAGGTAGTGTCTTGGTTATTATTTGCAAAGAGTTACGAATCTAAGGTTCAATTATTTTATCACTTCTATGCGAATTGTTTACTCATAATAAATATCTTTATCTTTACCAGGCTTAATGGGTTACTTTTTATTTGCTAAGTCGACGTGTACAATTTTCATCTACATGTATTCGCTGTCCTTTGCGAACAGTTCAAACAGATCGAGCTTCGATGACAAACTAATCTAATGTTACGATGGGCATTCTCTGGATACACAGTGATGTTAAGTAATGCCAGCTTTACAGATGATCGCAAAAAAGGAATATAGGACATAATTCTCTGCGACGAGAGAACTTACTGATCCAGTGATGCCGCGAGACATTAACAAATATGGATGATGTGAATCCAGAGATCCACGATGGAGTTTTGCGGGGTAATCTTAAAGCCGTCGAAAATTTGTTAAAACTTGGTTCAAACATAAATCAAACGAACCAAAATGGAAACACACCCTTACACATAGCGGTCCAAAGTGGCCAGGAGAATGTCATCGAGTATCTCATAAATCATGGAGCCGATGTGGAGAAGGCGACTCAAGATGGACAAACACCCTTACATCTTGCTGCATCAATCGGGTGTCTTAAAGCAACGGAATGTGTACTCAGCAATGGAGCTAATATGGACAAAGAAGACAAGGACGGCTACGCTGCATTGTACAGCGCTGTAAGGAATGGTCATGTTGATATAGTACGATACTTTATCAGTCAGGGAGCAACAGTGAATCAGGTTAATACTAAAGACTCAACTCCTTTATACATTGCAGCAGAGTACGGTAAACTTGATGTAGTCAAATATCTCATCAGTCAAGGAGCTGAGGTGAATAGGGGAGATAATAACGGTTGGACTGCATTACGCAGTGCTGCTTTCAATGGTCATCTTGATGTCATCAAATATCTCATCAGCCAAGGAGCTGAGGTGAATAAAGAACATAATGTTGGTACTACTGCATTTTACTGTGCTGCCCACAGAGGACATCTTGATGTAACCAAATATCTCATCAGTCAAGGAGCTGAGGTGAATAAGGGTAACAATGTGGGTAGGACTGCATTACACGGTGCTGCTTCCAATGGCCATCTTGATGTCACGAGATATCTGATCAGCCAAGGAGCTGAGGTGAATAAGGGAGATAATGTCGGTAGGACTGCATTACGCGATTCTGCTTTGAATGGTCATCTTGAAGTTACGAAATATCTCATCAACCAAGGAGCTGAGGTGAATAAGGGAAGTAATCGCGGTCGGACTGCATTACGCGGTTCTGCTTTCAATGGTCATCTTGATGTTGCGAAATATCTCATCAGCCAAGGAGCTGAGGTGAATATAAAAGATAATGACGGTTGGACTGCATTAAACCTCGCTGCTCAGGAGGGTCAACTTGATGTTACCAAATATCTCATCAGTCAAGGAGCTGAGGTGAATAAGGGAAATAATGTGGGTATCACTGCATTTTACAGTGCTGTCAAAGCTGGTCATCTGGATATCGCGAAATATCTTATCAGTCAAGGAGCTGAGGTGAATAGGGGAGATAATAAAGGTAGAATCGCATTTCCCAGTGCTGCCAAACATGGTCATCTTGATATCACTAGATATCTCATCAGTCAAGGAGCTGAGGTGAATAAGGGAAATAATGACGGTTTGACTGCATTAAACCTTGCTGCTCAGGGGGGTCACCTTGATGTAACCAAATATCTCATCAGTCAAGGAGCTGAGGTGAATAAGGGTAACAATGTGGGTAGGACTGCATTACACGGTGCAGCTTCCAATGGCCATCTTGATGTCACGAGATATCTGATCAGCCAAGGAGCTGAGGTGAATGAGGGAGATAATGTCGGTAGGACTGCATTACGCGATTCTGCTTTCAATGGTCATCTTGAAGTTATGAAATATCTCATCAGTCAAGGAGCTGAGGTGAATAAGGGAAATAATGACGGTTTGACTGCATTAAACCTTGCTGCTCAGGGGGGTCACCTTGATGTAACCAAATATCTCATCAGTCAAGGAGCTGAGGTGAATAAGGGTAACAATGTGGGTAGGACTGCATTACACGGTGCAGCTTCCAATGGCCATCTTGATGTCACGAGATATCTGATCAGCCAAGGAGCTGAGGTGAATGAGGGAGATAATGTCGGTAGGACTGCATTACGCGATTCTGCTTTCAATGGTCATCTTGAAGTTATGAAATATCTCATCAACCAAGGAGCTGAGGTGAATAAGGGAGATAATCGCGGTTGGACTGCATTACGCGGTTCTGCTTTCAATGGTCATCTTGATGTTGCGAAATATCTCATCAGCCAAGGAGCTGAGGTGAATATAAAAGATAATGACGGTTGGACTGCATTAAACCTCGCTGCTCAGGAGGGTCAACTTGATGTTACCAAATATCTCATCAGTCAAGGAGCTGAGGTGAATAAGGGAAATAATGTGGGTATCACTGCATTTTACAGTGCTGCCAAAGCTGGTCATCTGGATATCGCGAAATATCTTATCAGTCAAGGAGTTGAGGTGAATAGGGGAGATAATAAAGGTAGAATCGCATTTCACAGTGCTGCCAAACATGGTCATCTTGATATCACTAGATATCTCATCAGTCAAGGAGCTGAGGTGAATAACGGAAATAATGTGGGTAGGACTGCGATTCAAAGTGCTGCCAGCAGTGGCCATCTTGATGTCACCAGGTATCTCATCAGTCAAGGAGCTGAGGTGAATAAGGGAGATAAAGAAGGTAGAACTGCATTACACTATGCTGTTCAGAACTGTAACCTTGATGTTGTTAAAGTACTTCTGGCAGGAGGAGCACAATTTGACGTAGGAGACATTCACGGCCAGACACCTTTACAACTGTCCTTACTCCTTGGGTACGGAAGCATTGCTGATCTATTCCAGGACCGTTACAATTCCAAGGTAAACATTTAAAAAAATTATCTTTATTTCAAATTCATCTACCTTGATGTTTTAATTCATGAATGTAAAATAACAAGTACTAAAACTCACTTTAGAGCAAATAATGCATTGGCAACCTATCATTTTTGCTTTATACCTTACCAGCACGAGGCTTACTCACTGCCCTTTGTATCAACACTATTAATCATATATAATTATATCTCCAGTAAGACCTCATTTCACCTGCATAGACAAGTTACAATTACTCGATTCAGTGGATGTACTTGATCACCTGTCAATACTTAACATTTATTTTATATTCTCAAGTTTTCATGCTGCGTATTTCTTTATATCCAGCTCGACCAGAATGATTTAACGGATATCCATCTTGCCATCCAACACGGTCACACCTCTACCATTGAGAAGTTAATTTCTGAGGGAGCTGATCTCAATATCCAGTCACCTGGCGGACAGACGTGTCTCCATGAAGTCATTAAACTCTGCAATAACAGCGAGAAAATTGTGGAACAAACTGACACCCTTAGAAAGGTGAGTAACACCAACGAGACCGACACCAGACCGACGAGAGTCGGAACAACAAATTACATTACAGTGTACGTCAAAATATTGGTCAGTTTTGAGTTTTGAGTGTGACTGACATATCCTGCTTCTCTAGGTCAGTAGTTAGTCCTATTTGAAACCCAGGGTTGGTCCAAGAAAATGTGTAGGTTTGTGTGTTTGTGTGTATGGGGAAGTTTTCAAAAAAAATAGGAATTTTCTCTGCTGTGAATCCAAGAGACGGCGTAAAATAACAATAATAATAATATTAGGCATTTCTATAGCGCCGTCTATCTTAAAATTCTATTCCGAGGCGCATTCATTATTACCCCCTGCTTTAGCCTAGCTGCCATTACAGTGCTCAATCATTTCAAGGAATTAATTCCTGCCAGGTACCCATTTACATCACCTGGGTTAAATGTGGCAAATGTAGATCAATTTATTGCCAAAGGACAGTAATACCGCGGCGCGGGACTCGAACCGCGGACCTTGATATCGACAGTCCGGCGACGTATCCACTCGACCACGACACCTCTATTAAAACCATGGACCTTCCTAATAGGTCCACGGTAAAACCGTTCTTGTGATGCTCATCCACCTAAGAATAATGATGGACGATACTGTACTAAAAATAATACATATACATGTAATTGTTGTTTTGTTTTAGATCTCCGATGATTATTACAGGGGTGAACTATCTCCTAAGAGGGCCTTGGTGTTTTATCTCCTAGAGAATGGAGCCAAGTTAGATGTAAAGGATGAGAGAGGCAATCTACCAATCCAATATGCCAAGGACGAAGTGGTCAAACAGATGATTTTGTCGAGGTGATTTTTTCATATTATAAGGAATATAAATGTCCTCGTCATTTTCGATCAGAAAATTGATAACAGATCTAACTTTTTTGAGATTTGGTAACGGAATGACATTTTTAAACATAGCGATTCCAATGGCTTTATTGTAAATGTTATTAATTCTTTTTACAAAAGATGTGTTAGTGGGACAATTAAATTGTATATTCTACGTTACAATTATTACTCTTAATTTGTTTGGGGCTTCTAATTCAGGCCTACAAGTTCGACTACTCTATCTCTGTTTTTGCATTCTACTCAGGTAAACGATTCACTTTTCTACCACGTTCGTCTATAGGATATATTCTAATTGTAAAGTTCTTTTTATATTTGTATTTTACGGCATTACCTAGTGCAAAGGTATGGATTATTTTCTTCTTTTATACCAAATGCTAAGATTAAAGCCTCATTTTAATAGTTAATCGTCCTCGATAGGTGTCTGCCCAAATTATATAGAAATGACTTAACCACTTTTTACGTATGATCGATTTCAGGTTACCTTCTTTAGAGGAGATCACGTCGCATCGAGGTGAGAACATTCAAACACGAACATATTTTGTTTAGCATAACAGCTCAATACGTGCTTTTGTTATATTCATTCTTATCCATTAAAGCACGGATTAAAGTCTAGCGATGATGAAAACGTGGTATTTTAGGTTTGCAATCTTAAACAAGAAGGGATTTACTAATTTGGGGTAATTTACACACAAGTCATCCACTTACCTATAATGAACACTTTAATTATATTCCTGTATGTAGACCCAACTCTAAGGCTTACATCAAAGGTTAAAATACGAAATATAAACGCTGGACGAGTCCCATAATGAAGAAAAAAAAGAGAAATAAAAAGATGCTTACACAAAATGTAATGTAGAGAATACATTATTGATTTATCATATGCCCTAATTTAAATATTACATATTTGTATTGCTTATCAGAGTTTGGTAATCAACCCAACCCTTGTAAATGGTAATAAAGTCAATTCTTATTGTGGACAAGATTGGAATGAATACGATATTAATATAGTATTATTTGTTTCATTCCAATGGCTATCCCGATCTCCATACACATTTACTTTGTTGTTCATATCTGTTCTTATTATCGTGTAATTTCCCTATGTTTTAAATAAACAACAGATGAGCCATCAACACCTGCCATCATTTCAGTTGAGGTCGAAAGCAATACCAGTCAGGAAATTGAACTCGAAGACCATGGCGTATCAATGTTTATTCCTCATGAGGCTGTTCATCAGAGTGACCGGTGCAAGATCACCTTTTCTCTCTTGCGAGACCTTCCAAGTGTTGACATCCAAGATGATGAATCAGTGGCCTGCTACGGGATCAGATGTGACCCTCCAAACATGATCTTCCACCAACCTGTTAAGATTCGGATACCACACTCTACTTTGGCCATCAACCCTGATCAAGTGAAACCAGACATTGTTTCCCATGTATGGGATTCTGTAAACGGTAAGTTCATCTGGTCAGATGCTGAAACTAACCCGTTTTTAATGCTGGATTAAACGAACATTGATGCCCTGAGATCCCTTTGCATCAAACCAAGCAAAGCACTTTCGGGACAACACTTATGAGTTGCGATATGGATAAGTGATAGAGATTGGTCTCGTAACCGGGAGGTCTCGGGTTCGAAATCCAGAGTGCCTTTGGTAAGTGAATAATTACCAAGTGGAATGAAGAGGACTTAAAGCTGTTTGTCTCCTTGTTGCTTTTTAACAAATTTACTGCTTTCCTAGCAGTCGGGTAAAATAGCAAAGCAAACTAAAACAATACAAATATAAATGTTAAGTATACGATGCCCTGTTATTATTTTCGTTTTCCATTGCAGGTAATAGAAATTTAAATGTACCATATGAACGCTGAAACTTACAACTCGCATTTTTCTGTATAAATGTTCGTTAAAAGGAAACGGGTGAAAGGAGAGAGTAAATGCTCGTTAGGATGGCTTATTAAACTTAAAACAATTTGAAGTAATTATTCTCCACAAGGACATCACTACTGACAGAAATATTGGATGTAACTATACAGTTTAAAGGACAGATCGGCTCCATTGCGAAATAATACTTCGTAAAACAAATGCATTTTGTTTTTGTAACCCACTAACAATAGATCTACCAAGAACATCCAGAATGATGTCGTCCAGCTCACCAGACGAACCACCATACTGCAGAGTGTACAAGGGACACCTTGAGTTGTACATTGGTCACTGTGCTGAGTGGTGGGTTCTTATTCCTCTCGTACAACAGGTGACCCGACACCAACTTATGTGCACTCCATACATCCCAGATACGATAGAAAGAGGCAAAGAGATTGAAGTTCATCTTCATATCCATGCAAACCTTCCTGGGATGGACGCGGTAAGCACAACGCATCTGCATCATGAAAGAATCATAGCATTGACTAGCAGTGAAAATTGGGTCAAGCATTGAGAAAGCACTGGTATCATTGGCGGGGGTACCAACATATTATATGCAACTTTAGAATAAATAGGAATGAACCAGATCATAGATTTAGGCAAGGGTTTAGGAGGGATGAAATTATCCTATTTCCTTTCCACTCACTGTGTATATATTTCTTTCTCTTTGTGCCTCTTCCGCCTCTTTTCGAAAGATGCTACGTTTACCTTCATTCAAAACATCTAAACCACTGTATCTACACATTTAGGCACTTCTTCTAAATACCCGAGCCTGTAATACGATGCCATATCGTTTTGCCACCATTACGATTGAAATTCTTAAAGGTTTGTCTCTCCAAGTTTAGGTGTAATCGTATCATATTTAAATATTATTTGTTTTACATGGATTTTATTCCCTTTCTGGCGTTTGCTCATGCACTTAATACTATTTTCGCACAGGAGGTTCAAGAGGAGGAGAAGAAGCAGTCATACCGCAAGGTTCATCCCTCGGTTCCAATCAGTATTGCAACAAAGTCTGGTGACGTTCAAGTCACGTGCTGTCATCAGGATGAGTTTGAGCAAAGCAAGGTAATTAAGTTGACATTGCATTTTTATGTTTTCTTGTTATCCGCCCGTCCAGCTTTCTTGTTAACGAGGGATCTCAAGAACTACTTTAAATATGAAGTTCAAACGTGGTGATATTGGTTTAGGAAAACGACCTAGTTAGTTTTTTTGGGGAAAGTAGGTCAAAGATCAAAGGTCATAGAGGTTAGTTTCTGAAAATACAGGTTTTAGCCTCGTTATCACAATATTTCAAGAACTACTAGATGTATGAGCTTCAAACCTGGTGAGATTACCCATTTAGATTTTACCCATTTAGATTTTAGAGGAAGAAGGTCAATGGTCAAAGGTCAATGAAGTCACAATATTGCACAAACGGCGGATGTATACTTTTCGACTGCTTGCATTCAAATAACTCTTGTTCCTTATATAAATCTATCGTAAGTGGTTTATATTCTGTACACCGCTTAGTTTTTTATTCATTGTACAGTTTTGAAATTTAACTCCCTATACCTATATCAATTTTTGGGATATTACTCGTTTATAGTGCGGTTATGACTATTATAATTATTTTATAATTATTCTTTCCTGATCAACAGTTTTATAATAAATATCATTACTCTAATGAGGATATTGCAAACTTATTATTATTAATATTATTTTCACCATCATTTTTCAGTCTGGGCAACAGGTTCTCTCTCAAAAAGATATTCAAAGCAAACTGAAACACAGCTTTTTACTACCCGTGACCTCGCGTGAGGAGAATACAGACTTCCCAGTAGTTATCACGATTACACAGGCTGGAAAGGTCGGGGTTTCATTAACTGTTGCTTTCTTAATCAGATACTCAGGTATGTATACTCCATTTCTATATGGTCATTATAACGTTGTGATGAAGACTAATTATAACTAAAAAGTGTATGTATGAGTTTAAAGTATTTTGAATGAACTAGAATAGCACAATCGCAAACAATTTCAAATACTGAAATTAGTTCAATTTCCACGGCCTTTTGAATCACCTATTGAAATGTGCAAACATATCAATGAAATGAGTGTGGTTTCTATACACATCATAACAATAGGGTACTGGAAATGCACCCGAGTTGATTTCTTCAAAAGTATATGCAAATGTGCTTAATTCAATAAAGAAAACAATTGTTGGAAAGAGATGAACACAAATACATAACATTGTTAATACCATAGGTTGGGCGGTAGCATAGGCGCCTGAAGTGGGGGGGGGGGGGGGGGCAGGGGGGGGCAGTTGCCCCCCCAATCACAAAAGTGGTGGGGCAAAAGGCATTTTTGCCCCCCAAAAACGCCCCCCCCCCCCTCCAAAAAAAAAAAAAAAAAGCAGTAAAGGAGTAAACATGGTTTGTATTTTTAACCCAAAAGAACATAACAATAATAAAAAGCTGAATTAATTCACATATACAATATTATTCAAAGAAAAGGAAAGTTCACAGGAATTAAATTTCATAAACATTGCGCATGCCACCTTACGGTATTTATCAACGGAGGTCTTTATAATAGCGATACGCGCATATCGTGGACATATTGTGCGAAAATGGGAAAGCGTGTCTGTTTTTTTGTTATAGGGGTGAGAAGACATGAGCCCCTGAACGCTGGCATACTGATGAGGGGGGTGTATTTCTTATTCGATACCAGTGATTTGCAAATATTGCTGTTATGACATGATTTTTCGGTATTTTTTTATAGGTCATACCTTTTTATGCATTTTTTGGAAAATAAGAAATTCCCTAAATCGCAGTCAGGCTAAAAATACGCTTATTTAGAAACCTTTATATCATGGTCTGCAAAGTGGCTGGGCTCGAGCTCCCCCCCCCCCCCCCTCACATTTTGAAAAAGTATATTAAAGAGAAGAAAAAAAGAAAGACGGGGAGAAAAAATAAGTGACCTGCCAATGTCACAAATAAGGTAAAAATGCTCATCTGACCGTAATTAAATACCTAAAAACCCTGAGCTTCCGGGGGCTCTGCCCCCTGGATTCTCATCTGACCGTAATTACATACCTAAAAACCCGGAGCTTCCGGGGGTAATGCCCCCTGGACCCCACCAAGGGCCCTAAGGCGGGCCCCTGGATGCTCATCTGACCGTAATTAAATACCTAAAACCCCCGAGCTTCCAGGGGCTCTGCCCCCTGGACCCCACCAAGGGTTCTTAGGCAGGCCCCTGGATGCTCATCTGACCGTAATTAAATACCTAAAAACCCCGAGCTTCCAGTGGCTCTGCCCCCTGGACCCCACCAAGGGTTCTTAGGCAGGCCCCTGGATGCTCATCTGACCGTAATTAAATACCTAAAACCCCCGAGCTTCCAGGGGCTCTGGACCCCACCAAGGGCTCTAAGGCGGGCCCCTGGATGCTCATCTGACTGTAATTAAATACCTGAAACCCCTGAGATTCCGGGGGCTCTGCCCCCTGGACCTCACCAAGGGCCCTAAGGCGGCTCCTGGATGCTCATCTGACCGTAGTTAAATATTAAAACCTCAGAGCTTATGGGGGCTCTCCCCCCCCCCCCTGGAACATGTCAATGGCTTAAAGAGGGCACCGCGATGCTCATCTAACCGTAATTAAATACCTAAAGGGGCTCAGCCCCTTGACCCCCTGCTGAGGCTCACGCCAATTTACGCCTTTCTTGATCGTTAATACTCCACTTTGAAAAATGTAACGTGTAAGATGGTAAGGTGGTGATGCAGATTTTTCGTCTGCCCCCCCCCTTACGAACGTTTTTTCTCATTACGTCACTGCCCCTGGAAGGTGAGCCCCCTGGAATGTTTGCCCCCCCAATCCCAAACTGAAGGGTACGTTGCCATGCGACCTCCGATTCCCGTCGAAATGTTAGTCAGTATATTTTTTGAGAAATATTGACGCTAAAAGTGAACACCCGTCGGAAAACATAATCGGATTCATAGCGGTATACTTTACAGGATTCTTAGAGTACCTTGATGCGGTGACTTAATGATTAGAGGTTACTTTTAAGACATCGATTGCTATATTTTTTTTCAATTTTTGTTTATATCACAGATGAACTGAAGTATGAACCTTCTTTAGAACCAGTATCCTTCGTAGGGTAAGCTTGCATTTGGACCAGTATTATTACTTCGCAGATTTTTCATTGAATGTTTTTGCCAATGAAATGAATTTTACATTTATATCGCTTTTTTATCAGTGGCAGCATGGGAGGGGGTAGGGCTGGGGGAGAGTAGGTGGTGACGGGGACGGGTAGGGAAGATGATTTCTGTCTTAAATTCGAAAGGACTTTCTTCACAACTCACAACCCCATTCTCACTTATCCACTGAGCGAGTTTTGGACAGCAGCTGAAATGGATTGTAAATAGCAAATTTCATCGGGAAAAAATGGAGTCACTTCAGCAAAGTCAGAGACCCATTCGTGTGTATTGTGTATTCCCCCTGGTAATTAAACGTCATTTGGGTGTTTACCAATTGATATGTGTTATGATTCAACCAGGGGGGGGGGGGGGAGCTTAATTGTTTTACGAACAATTTTTATGTCATGCACTGAGCCCTCGGTCAATCACCTCATCATCATCGTCAGTTACATTTTACTGCAGCTCTTTAACGACTGTTGTATTTCTCTTTTAAACATTTTACTAAGCTGGTTGAGACCTTTCTTGAGCGTGCTCTTTATTATTATCATTAGAAATATCGTATTATTACAAGTAGTACTTTCATTATTAGTACAATTAAAATTGTGATTGCTGTTGTTGCTATTACTTATAACTATTCTTATTATTATTGAAACTAATTACCGAGACACCTTTTTCTTGCTTTGCAGGGTGGTCGAAGAAGTCTCGAGGAGTGACCTGGAAGATATAGTTGTCAAAAACATTGCTGAAAAGATGACAGTGGATCAGTTCTATGATCTGGGGGTAGCTCTCGGTTTCCGAATTCAACAGTTGGATGTCATAGAATACAGGCGGTTCAGAGACAGACAGCAGGCTACCTATGACATGTTGGTAACATGGCGACAGGCACAAGCCTCTGGTCAACAAGCAAAGGAAACGTTCCTTTCACTCATGAAGTCTTTAGACTCACCTGCTGAAGAGATGGAGATGACAGGTTTGCCGATTTCAATCTAACTTTCTTTCAACCCTTCTTTTCCATTTTAGTTTGTAAAAAGATTAACGTTATTCAATGTGGTGTCGATAGGATTAAGTAGATTAAATATGCTACAAATAAAGAAAAATAAGGGGTATGATTACGTTAATTCATTCCAAAAGGGTTTTAAAAAAACCCGAAGCTAATAGCTACCAGAGGGTATTCAACCAAACAAAGAAGGAAACAATGAACCAACTTGAAATAGGGGCACTTATGTTCAAATTAATCTTGTACGTTTATGAATGTCTGATGATCTCTCAAATATTTCGTATGGTTTGTTTCACGTTATTTCATATTAATGAGTTGCAAAATTCGTATGTATAATTGTAGCAGAAAAGGTAGTATATCAGGGAATTGTAGTTTATGTCAAGTTCTTCCAAATGCAATATCCTGAAGGAAATATTATATAACAGAGATGCAGATTTACTCATTCAAAAAGTATTTCGTTTTTTGTAAGTATTGCTGCTGAATTATATCAAGCACTTAAAAAATTCGTAAAAGTATAGTGAGAGAGAAAAAACAACTTCAGACCATCCTTGGTATCAGCTATCAAGTTAAAATAGTCTTCTCTTTATTTCCTTATATCCTTACATGTATATCGTCTCCTTTCACTTGATCTATACGTGCATCAGACATCGGTTCTGCTGGGTGAGTCTATAATTCAAGGCTACTGTCTCTGTGTATTTCTTTATCGGTATCCAAGTAAATAATACTGTAACAATTTGATTACCTTAAACTAAGTACATGTAGCGGTTTCATACAATATTCTTCAATATTCGTGAAAGGGATATGATGAGTTTACTAGAAGATTGCATAAACTAGAAAATTACAAACGTTAGATATGACACTGAATGAAAAGGAAAAACGAACAAAAAGTATATGTATATATATATATATATATATACCATTTTTTTCCCCTCTGGTGTAAATAATATTTCTTCCACCCAACAGTGAAGTCTCGGACAAGACACTTCTTGCATTCTCCAGGAAGATCAAACCAGAGCAGTTTTCAGAGATTGGCGGAAAGCTGGGTCTCGATAAGAAAGAGCTTGAACACATACAACACCGGACACTGTCTAATAGGAAAGACGCTAACATCCAAATGCTTTCCAAATGGAAAGCATCTCAAACATCAGGAAATGAAGCAATTCAGACTTTAAAACTTGTTTGGGAGTCTGTCCAAGCAATACCGAACGTGGAGAACCTAGAAGGTATGGATACAACGATTACAATTATGCCTAATAATATGGGAAACGCCTCATAGTATTTTTATTTTATTTATCCAGGACTTCGTGGAGGAAAATAAATACAGGATAAGAAGAATCATGCAAACGATCTTGTTTTACAACACGAAGTTTCACTATTCAAGAATGCGAATGCACAATTAATAGGTCGCATTTACCACTTTTAATAGACTATATAGCGCCGGAAAGACAAGAACATGTACAAAATTAAAATGGGATTCATGTTACACTCTCTTGAGAACGGGGAGGTCACTTTTTGACACCATTTATTAGGATAGTATGATTCTTTAAATATGCAGAAATATGTAATATTTTCACACATTCCATGGCGTGTTATGAAGTTAAGATTTTAACAGTGATTTACTACAGGGTTAATAAATGATTTTAAAGCGACGCTTTTAGATTATATTACTACGTTTAGGTAATGATGTGTCTTCTTTCAGACGAAGGTAGTTCTCGTAAACTAGAAGAAACTCCTGTGGAAAAGATGAAACCAAATGAACCTAGTTGTGAGCCTGAAGATATGGAGATCATTGTAACTTCAAATTGTGGTAAGTATACGCACAATTTTGTGGTCCATGTTTGTGAAATCATAAAGGTGTATGACCTTCATGTACTGTTAATGTCATCATACTAGTGATATTGAGACTGTGTAAAAGATAGAGGAGTTCTTAATATTTATTTACAAATGTTTGCAATTTCAAATCGGTATGGATATTCGATTTAATATCGTAACCAAACTCAGGCTATAGAAATTAAACAAAACCACTTACTCAAACAAACAGAACCAAATAAAATGTGCTTAAAATGTTCTATTTTAAATCAACGATTTATATTTCTTCAAAGATGATGTTCCCAGTGTAACACCGGGAAAACAAGCGGAGTCTCATCAGGACCTTGACCGACATGGTGGGGTACCAGACACAGAAGAGCTTTGCAGCGTAGCCCTTTCAGTGAAAGGTCTTCCAACTGCACGTTCACTTGGAAAAGCCCTCCGTATAAATGATGACCTCATTGTTGGATTCATCGATCTACCCAGTTCGTCGGTACTCCATAAGATCGCACGAGAGCTCGTAGACAGTTGGCGGAATGGGTTGAAAGAGGAAGAACGAGAAGATAAGTTCGCTAAGCTTCTCTCGGACTACAATATCCCATATGTCAAAACAGGTTCGTTAGAATCAAGCCTGAGTTCAATCGTAATCGTGTTGATAAGGACATATCAAATTTACCCTTTCAAAGAAAAGTTTCAAGTTCAGACTTGCATTTCAGTTCTTTTTCACATTCCATTTATTTTATTCATTGACGTTAAAGCAGTAGGATATACAGAAGTACAGAAGATTTTCAGTAGGTTTAGATTTGTATTAAAATGTATTTAAAAACCACGAACACTATTTTTGATTTCTTTACTTGTCCCCTACATTCATCAATGTTTTACATTTGATTTCACTATTTTAAGACGACATCGATATCCTCATTCATCACCATCATTATGCTATTGCATTTACCTAGATATTTTCCTTCCTTCCTATTGACATTTGCATTTTTTTCATTGTCCACAGGCCGTGAAGAAATGTCAATAACCATTGGATCCATGACAGACCTTGTGGACTTGTGTCATCGCCTGAACGTTAAATCTTCTGGCGTTTTGCAGATCATGAGCAAATTTGTGACCTTCCCGCCTCACATGATTGGCCGTAGTACTCTGAAGATGCTTAAAGAATGGGTACACCAAGGCGGGACTAGGGAGAGGCTTCTGGAAGTTGCCCAGGCTTTCCGTTTTAACGATGCAGCAGTCAAGATAGCAGAAGGTAGTGTCATTTTCCAACTCCGCTGTGTTTCACATTACATTAAATGGTGTAGGCCTACTTGATCAGTGGATTTTTTTGTTGACAGATTCACTATCGCCTGACTATAACAGAAACCTACATCCCCCCCCCCCCCATTCAGAGAAAATTCATAAAATCGGCAGGAGCCTGCACATTTAATTTATATTAGTAAAGGATAATCATGACCCGTGTTGCTAGATGAGGAAACACGTAATAAAAAAGGAAATTATGCCTTTACCAGTTATCCTTTAGACCTAACAAGCGCGGTATACCACTAATGTGTTTGAATTTTGCAGGAATATCTCGGAGATTTTGCTAATCTATCTTTTAAATCATTGACCAAGCTGTACTCTATACAGCAGAGTAAAAAAAATAAAAAATTGGAAAAGCGAGGTTACCTTTAAAAAAAATTGAACCACATTCTGACTCGAGAGGACTCATACATTTGTTTTCAAACCCCTACAATCATGCCTTATTACACGCTTATTTCTAAATATCTTTACAGTTAAAAGACTAAAAATGCACTGCATTGGAAATAACTATGAACAAAACTCGTGACAAATTGATACTTTGTATGGATAAAGTATAGTATATTTGTTTTATGTTTCATATGGGGATTATCAATGTCTTGTTTCATTCTTATTCTCCTTAGCTATGGCATGCCAACCAAGCTATATACCTTTCATCTCGCATGGCATCATTGATCACAAGGGTGGTGAACTGACCCTTGATGAACTTGGTGTTGGCGTTTCTATCCCTGAAGGAGCTATACCCAAAGGGATGAGATCAGTTGTAACTCTTCGCGTCCAAACTCACGGTACTCAAAGGCTTCCTGTACGGGAGGGTGAGGTAGTCATTACTCCAGTCATCGAAGGTTCTCTGACACAAGAACTGCTTAAGCCTGCCAAGGTGGTATTACCACACTGCAACAATCACCATGAACGTAAAGACGACTCTTCTGTTATCTTGTACACGAGAACAGGACCAGGTACAAAGTTATCGACATATTTTGATTATGTTCTCTTGAAATAATAAGTAAACTTCTTAACTTGCAATTTGAATCTCAATAATTTGACCAATGATGTGAATAATTGAC
Source organism: Strongylocentrotus droebachiensis (assembly GCA_035222895.1). Lineage (NCBI taxonomy): Eukaryota > Metazoa > Echinodermata > Echinoidea > Camarodonta > Strongylocentrotidae > Strongylocentrotus > Strongylocentrotus droebachiensis. The sequence continues at coordinate 48,188 of JAVYIG010004632.1, forward strand.
CTGTTTGGAATAATAATTAAGCTGGTAAAATAATATTGAATTATTTTTCAATAATAAAGAAAAATTACCTCTATGCCATTTGAATCAACTCCCTGAACGAAACTTGAATGAAGTCAAATATCAGAACGTGAACTCGAAATAGTCGAAATCAATTCCCACTCTACTAATAAGCCTATATTTTTGGGGAGTAAGATAATATAATCAATATTTTTAAATTTGTATTTTCTTTAATTCAAAGGAAAGTTCGGTCGTAGAAGCTTGGCTCCGTCACAAATCTCAAAAGATAAGATAACGTTTTGCACACGTCATCTTCAAGTCTTGGCTCTGTCATCGACTGATCTTCAAGGACTCCAGGTGAAATGTGTAGTCTTCCAGCCTGTCTTCATGACTCCTGCAGAGAGACCAACTCTACGTGTGTACTTACTTCATCCATATATGAACCGTATAGAGGTATTTATATCAGATAATCTATATCTACCATCTGCCTCCCCCCCCCCGGGGTCATTGAAATATATGGATGTATAATGTTTTTGAACTGCATCTGTTATTTACGGCGAACATTCATCTTTAGTGCCGTAAACATGTAACAGATAGGTAACATATTTCGGAACCAAACTCTTCATTAATACTACCTACATTTTTTGACTGTTTATTCATTAAAAAATTATACTATGTAATTGATACGTCAACAATTCTAAATAAACTTTGCATATGATTAAGTCTTTGGCAGGACTACAAAAGTTGAGGTTAATCATCTGCGTATAATTTAGTCATTTTGCAATATCTAGATTCGGGTTTTATATGTTATATTCCAGGATATAAAGAGAAAGGAGAAGAGTTCTTCTGTACCATACTGCCAAGTCCTGAAGGAATTCACGTTCTCTATAGGATCAGCAACTAGTGACTTAAAGATCTTGTTCGACGACGGGACGAAACGAAACAAAAGAATGGTGAATATGCCTGAATTTTATTCCATAAGGTTCGTTGAAGAAAAGTGGTCGACCAAGGAGTTAGGATTGAACTCCTTGGACGTTCATTTGTTAAGATTACCCTTTTAAAATAAATGCAACAATCAGATAAAGAAGTTACTTTTTTTTTAAACAGTCACTGAATTATCAAACCTCTTCCTAATTTCGAAATTGGAGGATATCCTCGATGCAATATATTCCCTCTCTCGATCATTTCTCTCCCTCACAGAAACATATGCATATGCTAACATAATGTTGTCATGTTTATTTTCAGTACCAGTATTAAATCATTATTTTTATCATCATATTATTATTATTATTAATGGTGTTGTTAGTATTGTTCTGATGTTATTCCCGATCACCATTATCATTTATGAATATTATTATTATCATAATGACCATATCATTATTATTATTATCATCGTTATACTAATTATTTCCATGATATTCAAACCAAGATGCCCATCAAGAGTATTCTCAGTGGAAAGTGCAGCCCTCTGAACTTCGAGCTTCAGTTCTCTCCTGAAGAGAAAGGAAAGAAGAACGGCCGTATCGACATACTACAAGGGTCAGCAAAACGTGCAGAAAAAGAGTTCATCGTTTCCAAAGAAGGTAAGCCAATACTATCAGGAAGTAGTTTATTATGTGTCTTTCACTTCATCAAATGAAGCTAGGTACTTCAAAGACCTTATGTCAGTCATTCTGTTACGAGTTACCTCAAAGACTTAACAAAAGTCAATTATTATAACTCGTTACCTCAAGGAACATACAGAAGTCCTTCCTGTAGCCAATTACCCATAGACCCTACATAAATCTTTTATTGAACTAGTTACCTCAATGACCCTACATACCGGTAAGTCATTTCTGTATCATGTCATTTTGAATACCCTTCATAAGTCATTTATTGTAACCATTGATCTCAAAGACCGTACATGAGTCATTTCTGTAAATAGTTACCTGAAAGGCCCTACATATTTTCATTTACGTTACTCCAATTTATCTCATTTATTCTGCTCATTCAAAAAAAAATCATTTAAAAGAGCTTTAAAGTCTCAAATATAGCACACACTAAAACAAAAAATTTAAACAATCAATAAACAAAAATCAAAGAATGGCTATAGGGTAGCCTTGTGCGGATCTAAAATTTGTTTGCACTCTCGTATCCGTCTGAAATTCTGAAGACAGTTGTTTGAAACAAAACCATTGAATTACGATTATTTTTCTTACAAAACACATCTATTTATTTGTAATACATAGCAATTCCGAATACTGAAAAAAAAACTTTATTCCTATTGTATTTCTTTATTCCGTTTCATGCAGATGAACCGGATTATGCAGTCGATCAAACAGATTCGTAAGTAAACGAATATCACCACCAATCGTCATTGTCTTATACCATGGAGGCCAAAGGGACGACAATGAAATGGGCCTTGAGACACAGCTTTTCCATAACCTCTTGTCTTCAGCTATCATAGTTAGCTGCTAAAATGATATTCCTGTATATTGCCTTGGGCTTTGTAACACTAAATAGAAGATGGACATCAGACTAAGCATTTATCATTCTTAACGCGTAACCCGTCACTAGAAAGTTCCAAATACCCGTAGTTGATATGGCTACTGAGCGACAACTGACTTTTGCCAGTCTACTCTTGATCTATAGAGAGTGATGACGGTGATTTATCAAAGGACAAAGATTCATGTCAATATCTTACGAAGGACTCTACCAAACATATTTCATCTTGTATTTTATTTGTTTACATTTGTCCGCCACCCTCTAAATGTTATGAATTTACTTACCTACAGGCATGGGCGATTGCAGTATGTATCCAACAATCTTCTCGAGATCCTGGCCGATGTGATCCATACACCAAAGGATGTAATACCCTTTGGCTACCAGATTGGCCTCTCTTATTCCTCTATGAAGAAATACATCGACCGCGGAGACGGGAACTTCAATAGTGTTTCTAGGTCAGGCTTTGGTGAGATGCTACGTGACTGGAGACGGCAGGTCCGACCTAGTGAGCAGGTAGATGAACTTCATTTGGCATTGCAAAATGCTGGGTTAGGCCATGCAGCTGAGGTCATCCTACATGAACGTAAGTACCTACTCTTTCGGGACGTGTAAGACTAAAAAGTTCCCTATATTGTTAGAAATATGGAAACGATATTATATTGTCGGACTCCCTGGTACTAAACCATAGCCAAAGGCACTAATGAAATATTTTCAGCTGAAGTATTTAGCGAATCGATCTGGTCTGTACTCGAACTATTTGACGAACTGCCCAAGCATTGGTAGGTACCCATTTAATACAGAGAGAGAGAGGAGCATAATAATTCGGGGAAACAAACTTGTCCTATCAAGCATCCTGCAATGTTCTAACATTGGACCTCCCACACGATAGGCCAGTAGGGAACGACAAATTGAATTACCCTTTTGGCGTATTATAGTCCAGAGCAACCAAAGTACCTCAATGCTCCCAAACCCAATGGAACGCTACCCTTATAAACAATTGCTGTAAATTTGCAACGAAAACAGCTACATAAATGATTTCCCGTAATACCGCTCTTTCAGGAGTAAATTTCGATACAAGAATTCCTGATTTTTCTTCTCCCCTATTTCTATGTAAACCATAAGTGAGTAGCATATCTAAATATTCTATTCATTTAAGTTCCTTCTTTTCTTCCCCAATTTTCTTTGTGAACCATGAGTTTGTAAAACGTCCAAATACTCAAACTATTTAATTGTCTTTCTCCTCTATTCTGTTTTAGTGAGTAGCAGGAGGCGCTTTGCACAAGTCAAACAAGGATGGGAGTCAAAGAAGTAGGCAAACCTGTCATTGAAATGTCCCACGACCAAGAAGGGATTCACTTGGTTTATGCATTCAGTTGAGAAGCCTACGTCTTGAGAAACATGTATCCAAGTCTGCATGATTCTCAGCCTGAATCTCGAAGTTGCTGTTTCTTCCCTTCCCAATGCTACTGGGAGTCATGTAGTTAAGCTACATTTGATAATGATTTCTTTTGAAATATATTTCATGTTTAATAAGAAGGCGGTAGAGATATGAATTATGAAGAGTGATAAACATATATAGGGTGTGTGAGTGTGGGGGCGGGGTATGCAAATAACTTCTTGTTTGGAACACGTGCTTGGTAGGCCTTATTTCTTTTCTTTCCATCCTCCCAATGATATCCAACAGAATTAATCATGCCAAATTAATTTCGTCTGTCTCTCATGTGATTGCAAACTTCAGTTCCTCCCCCGCTCTCTATAGAACTTTATAATGTGTCACTCTATCCACCCAACTTATCTTTGCCATCTTCCTCCACATTGAAATTCAAAACTCTCAAAAGTTTTGATGTCTGCCGTTTTCAGAGTCCATGCCTCTTATCCATAGAGCAGCACACTCCAAAATCATTCACATGTGACGATAATATCATTACATATTTTCGTTATCGTAAGATTGTATAAATAAAGTTAAAGTTCTGTTGGTGCAATGATCATTTCTCTGTTGCTACAATACTTGCAGTATATATTATAATAATTACAGAAAACATTTTCTTTATTGTAAGGGTGTACGAATACTATTTTATTTCTATTGCTACAATAATAATTTACATAATTATGATGATAATATCAGAAGATATTTGTCATTATAAGTTTGTATGAATACTGTTTAGTTCTCTTTCAACAATGACAATGTACATAATAGGAAAATTATTGCAGTCAATATTTCCTTCATTGTAAGGTTGTATAAATACTGTGTTCTGTTACTATAATAATCATATACATAAGATAGTAATTGCAGAATATATTGTTGTTATGGTAAGGTTGTAGGAATACTGTTCCAGTTCCGTTGTTGAAATAGTCATCTACATGTGATAATAATCGTAGTAGATATTATATTTTTGTAAGGTTGTATGAACTCTATTTCCGTTTTTTGCTACAATAATTGTACACATGATATGATAATCTCAGTATATATTTTTGTTGTTGTAAGGTTGTATGAATTCTCTTTCAGTTATGTTGCTACATAAATCATATACATATGGTAATAATTACAAAATATATTTTATTTGTTGTTTGAATATTAGATCAGTTCCATCGCTACAATGGTGTTGCACATAAAGTAATAAATTAGGCATCAATACAAGGTTCACCATTAGGTGGTTTGAAAACGATTCAATTGTATTGCTAGATCATGTTAATAAGACAATCAATGCAGACCCAGTTTTTCAACGACGTGGCTGTAAAACTATCATTTCATTTGTATTGATACAATGGTCATGAATTTAAAACAATAATTACAGAAGATGTTTTCTTCATTGCAAGGTTTTATGAAGACTGTTCAGTACTATTGCTACACTAATCATGTATATAAGACAATGATTACAAAGGATGTTTTCTTCATTAGAAAGTTTTATGAACACAGTTCAGTACTATTGATACAATGTTCATGTATATAAGACAATAATTACAGAAGATGTTTTCTTCGTTGCAAGGTTTTATGAAGTCTGTTCAATACTATTGCTACACTAATCATGTATATAAGACAATACTTACAGAAGATGTTTTCTTCATTGCAAGGTTTTATGAAGACTGTTCAATACTATTGATACAATGATCATGTATATAAGACAATAATTACAGAAGATGTTTTCTTCATTGCAAGGTTTTATGAAGACTGTTTAGTACTATTGCTACAATGATCATGTATATAAGACAATAATTACAGAAGATGTTTTCTTCATTGCAAGGTTTTATGAAGACTGTTCAATACTATTGATACAATGATCATGTATATAAGACAATAATTACAGAAGATGTTTTCTTCATTGCAAGGTTTTATGAAGACTGTTTAGTACTATTGCTACAGTGATCATGTATAGAAGACGATAATTACAGAAGATGTTTTCTTCGTTGCAAGGTTTTATGAAAACTGTTCAGTCCTATTGCTACAATGATCATGTATATAAGACAATAATTACAGAAGATGTTTTTTTCATTGCAAGGTTTTATGAAGACTGTTCATTTGTTTTACTAAGATAACCATGTATATTAGGTGATAACTGAAATTAATATTAGCGTTATCATAAGTTTGTATGAAAATTGTTGCAGTTGTATGGCTAAAAAAACATGTACATAAGAAAGCTCAATAATTTCAGAGGATTTTTCCTTTATTGCAAGGTTGTATGAAACCCTTTTTCCCAGTTGTTGCAATGATCATGTACATTTAATACATAATAATTGCAGCAAATATTTGCTGTATTAAATTGCAGTAAGTTATGTGACTCTAAGTTTTGTATGAACACTTCTCCAGTTGTATTGCCGAAGCGATCATGTACACAAAACATTAATACCAGTGGGTAATTGTGTTATTGTAAATTTGTATGAAACTGTTTCTGTAATATACTACTACACAACATTTGAATAAGAGTTAGGTTAAGTTGTGTGGTAAAGGTGAACTTTGATTTGTCAGTTTATCGAAGGAATACCATTGGGGCAATGCCACCTAAAGATGACTGCTCATAAAAATGCTATCATATTAAAAATATGACAAAGTAGTTTAAGAGTTTGAAATATGATTTGATGATACACGTGTAATATCCCATATGTGTGACAAGTATGTGCAGTGTTTTCCTACTGTGTACAGTTTCATCAAGATTACATATCGTTTTGATTTGTAAATGTATTATTTTCCTTCTAATATATTTTTTTTCAGTTGATATGGTCCTTCATGGTTTAGTCTCCAAAATAAATTGGTATCAGTATATATTTGTTAACGTTTTAATTTCTTATATTCAACATACTTTATATTATCTATAGTCATTTTGTATTTCTTTCGAAATTTTAACTACTGCCTTGACTGCATTTAAACTATTTAACGTTTCTAACGGTAATGTCTATCATGTAGATTCTGTCATGGTTCTAAATACCAAGATGTACAGCAGTACTAAAACCAATTATATAATCCGTAATAAATCCATTTGAAAGAACGGGATTTCTAAATGTAACAATTAATCTTCCCCATGTATATTCCTATTCACATATTCAACATTTCCCAATTACTTGCAGACATTTCTTTTTACAATGCACTTGCCAAAACAAGTATTTGGATTTATGTTTATGATGTGTCAACGTTATTTATGTTGAATTGCTACAATATTAAAGATTTACAAATGCAGAAATGTATCTATATTAAACCATAGTAAGGTTGTAGAAAAGCCGTTTCGGGAGTAATGTATCAATGACCATGTACATATTAAGACGATATATACAGTAATGTTATTACTATATTAAATTGTGGTAACATTTCAGTTGCGGTTCCGCAATGACCATTTAAACTAATAGTTCTGTAATCAAGTAAAAGATATTGCACAGTTTTGCGTATAATGATCAAACATGGCCGCGATCTGAGAGACCTGTCGATTGGATCCCAACCCGAAGTGTAAAATTACTATCTAAAATTCAAGTTAGAATTAGGCTGCTGATTACATGTCATCTTTTTTAAATTTGTATTAAAAAGCCCAATCCATCTACCTAATCACTCATTTCACAGTCGGGTTGAGGCATCAAAGTTGATTGACACTCGAATTTTGTTTTAACGTTCGCCTAATAACAATTATAAAACAAATCATTTGATTGGCCCTTATTAACGACGTTCAGCAAAACAAATTGTGAACCAAGGGAATGCAGAACGTGTTTTGGACTTTAAACCTGCTATAAACGTGTTTGAATGCCTTCGAAACATATTGTCAACGCCTCGAGAGCATTGCGGTTATGCTGGTTCCGAACAAGGACAATTTTGGAAATGATGTTGAATATCGCTACGAAAGAAAAGTCACTTTTATTTTCAATATTTGTGTTATGTTTCACGAAACTTTATATCAGCTCCGATTTAGGTAGCAACATCACTTTTATTTGTTTGGATATAGTTTGCCTTTTTGTTGTTGAGGTTTCTGTTTCTCTTTATACATTATCATGCTCCAATATTCATGACTTTGTTTTTATTGTGATGATAGCGATATCTCTCTTATTGAATGTAATGAGACCATATGTACAGCACCTAATTTCAATTTTCATTTGTTTCTCTTGAGTTGTTTATTTTTTTTGTTTCTATCTAGCATTTTAAGTTGGTTTTTCTTTTGTTTGTTTCCTTTGATGATAATGTTATCCTATCTTGCCAGGATTGATTTCAGTAAATTATTTTAATTTGAATTTGACTTTGCTTCAGGCCCTTATACACCACATGGTTTTATACACTTTGATAACAATTGCCAAAAATCAAATTTTGTTCGGCTTTTAACCCGGCTTTTCTATTTCAAATAGCAAAATATCTTCCATGCAAGCATTTTATTCAAATATATGTAAGTCATTTTATTCATAGATATGTAAGTTATCTTATCAATATAGATGTAATTTAGAATACTGAATAAAGAATATCGTCCTCCTTGTGTTTGCTCCGATGTATCATTTATTTTGTTCGTATCACTGACAGGGCTGTCTCCAGACTGTCAGAGATGTGAATGCAACTTCCCCTGATGTCTGTTTTCGTTGATGGATTATAATGTGTAATTAAAATACAGAAAAATATTTCTATATCATGCAGATATATTCGATATCATTTCGAGTAGTCGTAGTATTATCATACTCATTTGATAGCGTCATTTTTTAGTGATTAAATAAAGGATATACCAACGAAAACTCAAGTAGAAAATAATTGTGTACTTTTCTATATAGACCATTAAGAAAAATGGAATAGTCTTTTGAGGAAAAGAATTTGGAGCAATATAACTGACATAAATGATGTAAATGATATGTTATATGTGGGGCGCAGTGCTAAGGGTGTGTGTGTGTGAGACCGTGTGGTAATCTGAATTGTTTACATCCAACCTCCGAGGCTGTTTGTTTACACCTATAAAAAGGAGGATGAGGAGATATGAGGGTGGTCCTATATTTTTAGTTATGAATATTTGTATATAAATATATATCCATATATTTCTTTTTTTCATATGGTGAAATTAACATTCTGTACAAACGATTCGGGGACGCATCTTCCCTTTTTCATTTATTCCCTAATTCGATTTACCACTTTATTTGGTAAGGTAGGCAACTGGTTATGACGTCAAGCACGCCAAATACCCCTAGAAAACAGTCACTGCTGGCTGCAAGGGTACAGGGGGCACGAGCCCCTCGGCCAAAACAAATAAAGAGAGGAGAATTAAAAGGAAAAGTGAAAATAACAGAGAGGTATTTTATATCAGGTGATAAGAAATGTGTTAGTTTTTCAGTAAGTAATTGATATGCAGATTGTTATTAAAGTCAAAAGGTGAATATAAAAAGAAGTTGAAACATAATTTTCAAAAAAAGAACCCACGAGCTGCATGGCAAACGTGGCAAACATTCACAAATCCTCTATGTGGGCAATGCCTTGAACCATAATGCATGGCCCTACAGAGGAACTTTTCTGTTGGGGACTGGGGGAAAATGCAATGAATTATTGATAATTTTTTGCATATTCTTTGTTTTTTGTATTTGTGACTGTACCCTAGCCCCCGCTGTGTACAGTCATGATTCAGTGGCTAAGCAATGGCCTCGTTACTGGGAGGCCCCAGTATAAAAACAGTGTCGATCAGCTATATAAGTGCCCTTTTGTGAGGCATTAATCCTCATTACTGTCAGTCATGACTTAAGGACGTAGGTTCCCTAGTTAATTAGCATAGTAGCACACGCATGCTTTTAAATTAGCAGTCACGCAAAACAAACACTCGCAAATTTTTATTTAATAAAATCTCAGAACGTATACTATTACTTATATATATTAGGAATAAATCATTGTCAAAATCATTCCATAAATTTGGGGTAAAAATAATTATTCAACTTTTATGACCAACATCATAGTGTAACGGAGTTGTTTCAACGTAGCGGGCGCATGTGGACTAGTGCAGGCGGGTGGGCAGTTAGGTATTAGGCACGAGCAAGAGAGGACGTGTTCGGGCAGGTAGCTAGGGAGGGCAGGAGTGCCCCTTTTCCTTATGATAATAGCCCCCATTAAAAAAGAGCCCCTTTCCTTTCTCATAACTGCCCCTTTTCATCCATGAAAATAGTTCATTTTCATTCTCAAAGGTGCCCCCTTTCATCTCTTGTAAATGACCCTATTCAATTCTGAGATATACTCGTTTTACTTTGACAAATGCCCCTTCCCCTCCGTATAAGTGCTGTTTTCATCTCTTATGAAAACCCCTTTTATTTTGACACGTCCCCCTTGTCCTTCCTAATAAATGCTCTTTTTCCTTTATACAGTGCGTCCCAGAAAAAACGAAACCGAGAAGTATCGATGTTTTATCATAACTTAATCACAACCATAATTAATGAATGATACATATTTGGAAAGCTTAGAGTCTCCTCTTTCAGTTGATACAACTCACGTGATGCATATTTCACGTATGAGTGATTAAAAGCAATTTGAAGGAAGGAAACCAAAAAGTAATTTGGCGGGCGGTATCTGAATTTCAAAGAAAAATTCATATTTCTAGAAAGTTCATTTTCTGCCCTTTCATAATGACACCTCAATCAAGAAAAATGAGCCAGGAATAACAAAGTTCTGTTTGTTTAAAGTAGCTCTTACATTTTCATAATTTTAACAAACGAATTCGTTTTCACTGGGTGCCTGCCGTAGCAAAAAGCAGATTTGACAAAAGACTTAACTCCGTTTCGTTGACAATCAGCCACGCATGAAGACTCTCGTCTACGGCTGATTGTCAACGAAACGGAGTTAAGTCTTTTGTTAATTTCGTTTATTGATACGGCAGGCAGCCAGTGAAAACGAATTCGTTTAATAAAATTATGGAAATGCAAGCACTACTTTAAACAAACAGAACTTTGTCATTCCTAGCTTATTTTTCCTGATTGAGGTTTCATATGAAAGGGCAGAAACTCAACTTTCCAGAAATGTGAATTTTTCTTCGAAATTCAGATACCGCCCGCCAAATGTCTTTTTAGTTTCCTTCCTTCAAATTGCTTGTAATCACTCATGCGTGAAATATGCATTATCTGAGTAGCATCACTTGAAAGAGGAGACTCTAAGCTTGCCAAATATGTATAATTCATTAACTATAGTTGTGATAAAGTTGTGATAGAACATCGATACTTCTCGGTTTCGTTTTTTCTGGGACGCACTGTATAAGTGTCCCTTTCCCTTCTCATAATTACCCCTATCCATCTTTGATAAGTGCCCCGTTTATTTTAACATATGCCTCTTTTTCTTTTTAATAAGAGTCACTTCCCCCTTCTCATAAAAGCCCCCCCCCCTTCATCTCCGATAAATGCCCCTGCTATTAAAAATCTGATTGGTTCACATTTCTCTTTATCATTAGTGCTCCTTTTTCATTCTCATAAGTCCCCTTTTCACCTCAGATAATTACCCTTTAAAAAATATATGTGCCCCTTTTACCTTTCTAATAAGAAACCTATCCCTTTTTCATAAATGCCCCTTTTTACTTCTTATAAATGCCCCTATCAAAATCTGATGGGTGCCTCTCTTCCGTCGACAAATGCCCAATTCCCATTCTTATAAAAATCCCTTTTCATCCCTGGTGCGTGCCCCTTTTTTTAAGTGTAAAAGGTGCTTATATATATATATAGGCTTAAAAAATATATTGTGGACGTTTCTGAGGAATTTTGAAATTTAATTCACAATTCCTTCTTCCATTCAAACCATAATTATTGTAAATATCCTTTTTAATTGAAAACAGCAATGTATTATTTTGTTATTATCATTTCTGGTAAACAAAGCTGACACTGTTAAACATGAAATGTTTATTAAATATGCCCATATCATTTTATCTCCATTATTTCTATTTTCTGGTGGAGAAAGAACGGCTGGCCGAAAAAAATGGGGAAGTGGTTTCTTGAAGAACAGCGATTATCTATCGCTATTAGGAAACTTTGAAATTGAAAAAAGGAAAAGAAAAAATAAATTGGAAGTACAACATCATTTTTATGCCTAAATGTTGCGATAATTTGGATGTGATGGATGGAGAGCGAGGAGAGCTCCTGAACATGACATATGCTGAGGGAGAAGAGAGGGGGGGGGGGGGCAATCGCCAGGGGTAGGAGGTAGAAATGAGAGAGTGAATGATATTGGCAAGGAAAAAAGAGAGAATATAGTGAGCGAAAGGGAGAGAAAGACAAGAGAGAGCACGCGAAAAGATAGAGATAGTGTTATGTCAGATCAGTGAAACCGGGAGATGAAATGAAAATGTAAAAGAGTGATAATATCAATTATACAGAAATTAAAAAAAAGCTGAATATGAACATTAAATCACAAATCATTAAAGTATAACATAATTATAATAAAATAGATAAGAATGTTACACACCGTTGTCCATAGTTGATCCATAGTCTTTCATTAGGATACAATCATACCTTTAGGGCCTATGTGCATTATTATTCCCTCTCTAATAACTTCTTTCAAATTATATTTTCAATATCAAATCAATTATATAACCAGTATTTATGAGACCCTAGAATAAAAACTGGCTGAGAAAAGGTATTTTGCCTAAAATTCCTCGTCACAATAAACAAAAAAGTACTTATTGATACACTGTTGTTGTTGTGTTTTGGCTTATTGGCGATTAGTCAGTAATTTAACTATTGTCGCCACTATCACATTACGGTATCCTTCAACTACCTTTTGATTTGACTGTCGGAAAAAACACTTACTGGTTTTCCTTCAATTTAAGAATCTTTACAGAAATATGCAAATCGTTTGATGATCTACATTTGATAATGACACTATTTAATGTTTATTTTAGGAGAATTTATATGTATATTTTTTTTTTGAAGAATTTTAGCCCCAAAACTTGTATAAAGTTATTCGTGATAAATCAAATGGATCGTGACAAATCGGACTATGTTCCTGAGTAGCTAATATCGCCATATATCAATATCATGTCTGTCATGGCTTTGTGAAACGGTTTATCCACTTCATGACATATCCGTAGGTCGCCGACAAAGATATGACTGTCATGGAGTTGGTTTCATAAAACGACCCCCTGAGAAACTAGATTATTCTTGCTTTATACCTCTCTCATACATTTTGGTGGGGAATCTTGTAGACTAATGGGTAATAATATAATAGATCTCTCAGAATAAGTAAGGTCATTATCTGTGGCTTTAAAGCAGTGGCGGATTCAGGGGGCACATGGGGCACGTGCCTCTCCCCCTGGGGGCCGTGTCTCGAAACCGTCATAACTACAAGATCAACGACATCTCGACACTGTCACGCAACTTGTCAGCTAAGTGTTTCACGAAGACGTCTTTGCCAAGATTCCGCGACAATGAGTTGTCACTGCTCCGAACCCGTCATATTTTTTTAATTGCTGTAAAGCGCCATCACAAGTCAGTGTGTTGCTATTCCATGGGCCGCGAAATGTACGATTAGTTTCAGTATCAATTTGAGAAAAATATAGACGAGTTCGGTACGTAATTCTCTGGGATGCGAAATGCAAATGTAAAGAAGTGATAATACAAATTATACAGAAATTTTAAAAAGTTGAATATAAACATGAAATCACAAATCATTAAACTACCGTGTGAGTCAATAAAAAATTTACACCTAGAAAATTGTTAATTATTTTTAAAATCATCTATGAACAGTAAACTATTATACATCTTATGAAAAAGTGTTTCATCCCAAATCATTTAGTATCATTTTTGTGTGGTATTTGTTCACGCTTGGATGAACAGGAGGCATTGTTTGCGAGAGTGCAAAAATCGACTTGCGCCAAAATTGCTTAATATGTGATGTTTGATCCGTTCGAATTTCAATAAACACGCTAAGCCTTGTTGAACGGGTGGTAATGTTTTTTTTTTTCATGACTGTGTTAAAGGGGGATAGGAGGGGGCGGGCGATGTAACATTTAACAACCAAGACAAAAGAAGCACATAAAAGAAAATTGCGCCTTGTTGTGAGTGACAAACTTAAACCAAGCCACTCTGTGTAAAGATGGCCCTGAGTTCCCCATTTTAATGCTCGTTTAGACACCACCGCCCCTAAAAAAAAAGACCCACCTGGTTATTATTTGTTTTAAGGTTTGAAAATAATGACATCTGACGATGTAACCCAAATGAGGAGCGTATTCACTGAACTATGTGTTATTATAAAAGACCAGAAGGTAAAACGTATGCAAAAAAATCGACTTGCATGAAAGTATTAAAGTGAGAAATTGAATTGAATGTATCAAATGAGCTGCATTGCACATGCATTTTGCAGTCACACATACACACGCCTAAATTTTCTTTGATATTTGAAATTTGATATGTGATGTGTGTGGCATGATTATTTTTTTAGGGATGTTATTTGGATCTGCAAGGACCGAATTAATACCGAAATCCCAACCGTTTTTATTCAAACATCACATAAGCAACTGTGGCGCAAGTCGATTTTTGCACTCTGTCAAACATTGCCTCCTGTTCATCCAAGCGTGGACACATACCATACAAAAGTGATACTTTATGATTTGGGATAAAACACTCTTTCATAAGATGTATAATAATTTACTGTTCAGAGATGATTTTTAAAATAATTAGCAATTTTCTAGGGGTAAACTTTTTTTTGACTCACACGGTATATAGGACACTGCTATGTTTAAACTTTCACAGATAGGACATAAATGACACATATAAAGTTCCCACAAAGCTCTACAGAATTTGATGTTGGCTGCAAACGGGACATAATATCTTTAACAGAGAAATGGAAAGTGAGAGAGAGAGGGAGAGAGAGAGAGAGAGAGAGATGGCAGTACATAGATAAAGAGAAAGAGAGGGGGAGACAGGGTATATTCATGAGAAAAAAATGAATGAGCTGGCCAGAGGGATACAAGAGGAATCAGAATGCATGCACTTGAAAGGAGGCAGGACATGTGTAAGGAAACATGGTAGGGGTGAAATGAGAATAGAAGGGGCAAAGTTAAGGGCTGGGGCGGAGGCGTGGGCATGGGATTGGGTAAAATATTCCGTTAAATCAAAACCTACACGCACACACACGCACACACACACACACACCCTGGCCTTGTATATGAATGAAGGCAATATATTCCATAGGTGTGATGCTGAAATATTTTTCACATATTTCAAGTCGATCTATTATCAAAGTGCAACGGGGCTTATCTTTTGTCAATAAATGTGCACCGTGCAGTGACAATGGTTCATATTTTCCTTTCGATTTCCCCTATTTTGCATGACATGCAAGCATGCGTGAAAAGTATCGTTGGCTTTGTAAAGGCATTCGTGGTGTCAGATTTGGTTTAGTTTGGATGGTATACACTTAGACGCCATCTTTATTTGCACAAATAACTAGTACATTATCGAATAGTTCTTCTTTAAGCGAAGTTAAACATCAAAGAACAGCCAATCGAGGAGGTAAACTTTCCTTCGGACTTCAACATACGAAGGTAAGAACAGCAAACTTTGAAGTATAGGAAGTGAACTAGTGGGTCGTTTTGATGGAGATTTGGACAGTTATTTTGTCGTAAACACAGAAATGAAAGAAAAAATGATGAAACGAGCGTAAATCAAGTATGAGACGAGGGTGAAATGAGAATGAAGCGAGATCAAGAGAGAAAGGCAGAGACAGAGGGAGACAGAGCAAGAGAAGAAGAAGAGAGATAGAGAGAGAGGTAGGGCAAGCGAGGGATAGGGAGACAGAGAGAGGGAGAGGGTGAAAGAGTAAAGAGAGATAGAGATGAAGAGACAGGGCAAGAGAAGGAGAGCGGGCAGAACAAGATAGGGGAAGGGATATGACAGTAGATAGATATAGAGAAGGAATGAGGGAGACGGGGTAAAGTCATATAACAAATAAATGAGCTGGACAGAGGAATAAAAGAGGAATCAGAATGTATGCAAGTTAAAAGGAGGCAGGATAGTACACGTTGTAGGCGTGAAATAAGGGTATAAGGGGCAAAGGGAAGAGAAAGAGAAAAATAAAAAAACACACGAAGACATAATAGAGGGAAAACGAAAGCCAGAGGCGGGAAAGGGTGAGAGAGTAGAAACAGAGAGAGAGACAGAGACAGAGGGAGACAAAGCAAGAGAAGAAGAAGAAGGCGGATCAAGAGAGGGAGAGGGAGACAGTGGGAGAGGGAAAGGGTGAAAGAGTAGATATATATTTAGAGAGAGAGAGAGAGCGACGCAAAGACAAAGCAATAGAAGGAGAGCGGGTAGCAAAAGAGAGGGGAGATAGAGAAAGTGAGAGAGAAATAAAGGGGGGAAAAAGAGAGAGAGAAAGATGCAATGGAGAACGCTGCATTCAATATTTCCAGCAAAATATAATTATCTATGTTTTATCATAACTTAATCACAATTATAATTAATAAATGACACATATTTGTAAAGCTTAGATCCTCCTTGATGCAATTCGTATGATGCATATACCTAACACAAGAGTGATTAAAAACAATTTGAAGAGAGGGTACCAAACAGTCATTTGGCGGACGGTATCTGAATTTTAAAGAAAAAAAAAGCACATTTCTAGAAAGTTTATCTTTTGCCCTTTCATATGATACCTCATTCAGGAAAAATGAGCTAGAAATAACAAAGTTTGTTTGTCTAAAGTAATGCTTGCATTTCCATATTTGTATTAAACGAACCTTTTCCACTGGCTATCTGTCCTAACAACAAAGTAGACGGAAGCATTCATGCATGGCTGATCGTCAATGAAACATGTGTTGCTACGGCAGGCAGCCAGTGAAAACGAATTCGATTAATACAATTATGGAGAAATGTAGGCCTAAAGAATCATGTTTTATTGAATGTCAGGACTATGTGGGAAATAACTAAAACAATAATTGAATTGCATTGAATTTATTTATCCTCCGCCATTGAAAACGTTATAACAAAAGATAATGACAATGTCAATAAAACATAAATATAATCATGACATGAATTAAAATACATGTTCTACAGAGATGAACATTATAAATAAAAAATAGTTATCAGTAAATGCAGTGTTAAGAGGAAAACAATAATGACTATTTACAATGAGTTTGTAATCGATGGTAAAATAGAGTAAAAATAGCAAATGTGCTAGTCGAACTTGACTCTCGTGATCTACATCCTTTAACAAAATGCTTTATCTAATTATGCCTAAAGCGATAAGTGAGATATGAAACAAAATTCATTCTTATACTGCACGTTTTAAAATAACCGTTCCCGGGTTTAAACAAAAAATGCTTGTAGGTAGTGCCTTGGTTAATATTGATATTTGCCAAGAGTTACGAATCTGAATTTCAATTCTATTAACACTTCTATGCACATTTTTCTACTCATTATAAGTATTTTTATCCCCAGGCTTTATGATTAACTTTTTATTTGCTTATTCGTGTGCAGTTTTGATCTACATGTATTCCGCTGTCCTTTGCACAGTTCAAACAGATCGAGCTTCGATGACAAACAAATCTAATGTTTCGATGGCATTCTCTGGATACACATTGATGACGTCAGGTAATGCCAGTTTAACAGATGATCGAAAGGAAGGAATATAGGACATAATTCTCTGCGACCAGAGAACTTACTGATCCAGTGATGCCACGAGACATTAACAAATATGGATGATGTGAATCAAGAGATCCACGATGCAGTCTTGCAGGGTAATCTTAAAGCCGTCAAACGTTTGTTAAAACTTGATTCAAACATAAATCAAACAAACCAAAATGGCAACACACCCTTACACATAGCGCTCCAGAATGGCCAGCAGAATGTCATCGAGTATCTCATACATCATGGAGCTGATGTGGAGAAGGCGACTCCAGATGGACAAACACCCTTAAATCTTGCTGCATCACTCGGATGTCTTAAAGCAACGAAATGTGTACTCAGCAATGGAGCTAATATCGACAAAGAAGACAAGGACGGCTACTCTGCATTGTACAGTGCTGTAAGGAATGGTCATCTTGATATAGTACGATACCTTATCAGTCAGGGGGCAAAAGTGAATCAGGTTAATACTAAAGGATGGACTCTTTTATACATTGCAGCGAGGTACGGTAAACTTGAAGTAGTCAAATATCTGATCAGTCAAAGAGCTGGGGTGAATAAGGATGATGGTAATGCGATTTCTGCACTGCAAAGTGGTGCAAAGTATGGTCATCTTGATGTCACTACATATCTCATCAGTCAAGGAGCTGAGGTGAATAGGGGAGATGAAAACGGTAGAACTGCATTATGTGGTTCTGCTTCCAATGGTCATCTTGATGTCACTGAATATCTCATCAGTCAAGGGGCTGAGGTAAATAGGGGAGATAGTGAAGGTTGGACTGCATTACACATTGCTGCTCATCAGGGTCAACTTGATATAGTCGAATTTCTCATCAGTCAAGGAGCTGAGGTGAATAAGGGAAATAATGTGGGTAAAACTGCATTTCACTGTGCTGCAAACAATGGTCATCTTGATGTCACAAGATATCTCATCAGTCAAGGAGCTGAGTTGAATAGAGGCGATGAAGACGGTAGAACTGCATTACTCGGTTCTGCTTTCAAGGGCCATCTCGATGTCACTGAATATCTCATCAGCCAAGGAGCTGAGGTGAATAGGGGAGATAGTGACGGTTGGACTACACTACGCGTTTCTGCTTCCAATGGTCATCTTGAGGTCACGAAATATCTCATCAGTCAAGGAGCTGAGGTGAATAGGGGAGATAATGACGGTTGGACTGCATTACACGTTGCTGCTCATGAAGGTGAACTTGATGTCACTAAATATCTCATCAACCAAGGAGCCGAGGTGAACAGGGGAGATAATAATGGTACGACGGCATTACACCATGCTGTTCACAATGGTTACCTTGATGTTGTTAAAGTCCTTATGGCAGGAGGAGCACAATTTGACGTAGGCGACATTCACGGCCAGACACCTCTACAACTGTCCCTAATCCTCGGGTACGGAAGCATTGCTGATATATTCAAGGACCGTTCCAATTCAAAGGTAAACATAGACAAAGAATATATTTGTTTCAAATTCATCTACCTTGATGTTTTCAATTCATAAATGTAAAATAACAAATACTGAAATAAAATTTAGAGCAAATACTGCATTGGCTACCTATTATTTTTTGTTTCAGACCTCACCAGCTCGAGGCTGCCATTGTATCAATATAATTATAACTTCAGTTCGAACCCATTGCTGTTTTATAGACTTCATAGACAAGTTACAATTACTGGTATCATTGGATTCACTTGTTATTTGTTAATACTTAATGTTTCTTTATTTATTCTCAAGTTTTCACGCTGCGCATTTTTTTATATCCAGCTCGACCAGGATGATTTAACGGATATCCATCTTGCCATCCAACACGGTCACACTTCTACCATTGAGAAGTTAACTTCTGAGGGAGCTGATCTCAATGTCCAGTCACCTGACGGACAGATGTGTCTCCATGAAGCCATTAAACTCTGCAATAACAGCGGGAAGATTGTGGAACAAACTGACACACTAAGAAAGGTGAGTAACAACACCGAGACCGACACCACACCGACGAGAGACGGAACAAACAATTACATTACAGAGTACGTCAAAATATTTGGTAGTTTTGAGGCCACATGGAGTGTTAGTGACATATCCTGCCTCTCTATAGGTCGGTGTTTGTGTGTATGGGGAAGTTTTCAACGTAAATAGGGATTTTCACTACTGTGAATCCAAGAGACAGCATAAAACCATGGACCTTCGTAATAGGTCAATGATAAAACCGTTCTTGTGATGCTCATCCACCTTAAATATTTATGGACAATATAAATATTTTTGTTTTAGATCTCCGATGATTATTACAGGGGCGAACTATCTCCTGAGAAAGCCTTGGTGCTTTATCTCCTCGAGAATGGAGCCAGGATAGATGTGAGGGATGAGAGAGGCAATCTACCAATCCAATATGCCAAGGACGAAGTGGTCAAACAGATGATTTTGTCGAGGTGATTTTTTCATATCATTATGAATATCATTGTCCCCGTCATTTTTCAGGCAAAAGATTGATAACAGATCTTATTTGTTGAGATTTGGTAACGGAATGACATTTTTAAAATTGCAATTCCAATGGCTTTATTTGAAATGTTGATACTTTAAAAAAAAAAGATGTGTAAGTGGGACAATTAGATTGTAAATTCTACGTGACAAGTATGACTCTTTATATTTTCGGGGCTTCTAATTCACCCTAAAAGGTCGACTATTCAATCTCTGTTTTCTTTCTACTCAGGTAAACGATTCACATTCCCTACCATGTTTGTTTACAAGATATATTCTAACTGTAGTTCTTTATAAGTTTGTAATTTACGGCATTACCAGGTGCAAAGGTATATATTTTTTCTTCTTTTTATACCTAATGCTAATATTAGAGCCTCATTTTTAAAGTAATAATCCTTGATAGGTGTCTGCCCAAATTGTATAGAAATGACTTAACCACTTTTTACGTATGATTGATTTCAGGTTAACTTCTTTAGAGGAGATCAAGTCACATCGAGGTAAGAACAAAGAACCTTCATACACAAATAGATTTGTCAGCATAACATCTCAATAAGTATATATCATATTTTTGTTGGTATCAATTAAGTCAGCGATGATTAAAACGTGGTATTCTAGGTATCTAATCTGGAAGCAGGAGGGATTTATTGTTTGGGTAATTTCATCCAATTAAGATAGCTTAATTCATATTTTCATGTATGTAGACCCACCTCTAAGTTTACATCAATGGTCCGAATACGATAGATAAACGCTGAACGAGTCCCAACATGAGAAGGGAAAAAGAAAAAAAGAAAAAAGATACATATGAAAAAAAAGTAAGGTGGAGAATACATTATTGATTTACTATAGGCCCTAATTAAAATATTACATACTTGTATTAATTACCAGAGTTTGGGAAATAACACAATCCTTGGAAATCGTAATTAATTCAATTATTATTGTGGTCAAGATTGGACTAAAAACAAGTATTGGTTTTTCATTCCAATAAATATCCCGATCTCCATACACCTTTACTTTGTTGTTCATACCTGTTCTTATTATCGTGTAATTTCCTTATGTTTTAAACAAACAACAGATGAACCATCAAAACCTTCCATCGTCTCTGTTGAAGTCAAAAGCAATACCAGTCAGGAAATTGAACTAGAAGACCATGGCGTATCAATGTTTATTCCTCCGGAGGCTGTTCATCAGAGTGACCGTTGCAAGATCACCTTTTCCCTCTTGCGAGACCTTCCAAGTGTTGACATCCAAGATGATGAATCAGTGGCCTGCTACGGGATCAGATGTGACCCTCCAAACCTGATCTTCCACCAACCTGTTAAGATTAGGATACCACACTCTACCTTGACCATCAACCCTGATCAAGTGAAACCAGACATCGTTTCCAATGTATGGGATTCTGTAAACGGTAAGTCCATCTGGTCAGATGCTGAAACTAACCCATTTTTAATGCTGAACTAAACGAACATTGATGCCCTGAGATATTTTGCTTAAAACCAAGCAAAGCACTTTCGGGACAACACTGATGAGTTGCGATATGGATAAGTGGTAGAGATTAGTCTCGTAACCGTCAGGTCTCAGGTTCGAAAACCAGTCGATGTGGTAGGTCCAGTTCTAAGTATTGTCATCACATCGCCATAACGTCGTGAGGAACAATTAACAACTCGCATTTTTCTGCAGAAATTGTCACACGTGAAAAGAGAGAGTTAGTGCTCGTTAGGATGGCTTATTAAACTTGAAACAATTTGAACTAATTATTCTCCACAAAGACTTCACTACTGACATAAATATTGGATGTCACTATACGGTTTAAAGGACGGATTGGCTCCATTGCGAAATAATAATTCTTAATACAGATGCATTTTGTTTTTTTTACCCACTAACAAAAGATCTACCAAGAACATCCAGAATGATATCATCCAGCTCACCAGACGAACCACCATACTGCAGAGTGTACAAGAGACATCTTGAGCTGTACATTGGTCACTGTGCTGAGTGGTGGGTTTTTATTCCTCTCGTACAACAGGTGATCCGACACCAACTTATGTGCACTCCATACATCCCGGACAAGATAGAAAGAGGCAAAGAGATCGAAGTTCATCTTCATATCCATGCGAACCTTCCTGGGATGGACGCGGTAAGCACAACGCACCGGCAGCATGAACGATTCATAGCGTTGACTAGCGGTGTAGATTGGGTCAAGCATTGAGAAGGCACTGGTATCATTTGCGGGGGCACCAACATATCTGATGCAACTGCAGAAGATATAGGAAGGATTTAGAACATATTTTGAGGCAAGGGTGTAGAAAGGATGAAGTTGTCTTTTCCTTTCCACTTGCTATATACCCTTCTTTCTCTCTGTCCCTCTTCCCCCTTCTTTCGAAATATACTATGTTTACTCATATTCAAAACATCTAAACCACTGTATTTACACATTCAGGCATACAGTACTCACGCCTGTAATAAGCTGCCATATCGTTTTAACGCCATTACGATTGAAACTCTGAATGCTTTGTCTTTCCAAATGTAGGTGTACTCTTATTACATTTTAATATTACTTTTTACATGAATTAGATTCACTTTCTGACGTTTTCTCAAAGCACATATCGTTTTGTCGCCATTACGATTGAAACTCTGGATGCTTTGTCTCTCAAACTTTACGTGTACTTGTAATATAATTAAATATTATTTTGTACATGAATTATATTCACTTTCTGACGTTTGCTCAAAGCACTTAAAACTATTTTCGCACAGGAGGTTCAAGAGGAGGAGAAGAAGCAGTCATACCGCAAGGTTCATCCCTCGGTTCCAATCAGTATTGTAACAAAGTCTGGTGACGTTCAAGTCACATGCTGTCGTCATGATGAGTTTGAGCAAAGGAAGGTAATTATTAAAGTTGAAATTGCATTTGTTTGTTTTTCTTGTTATCCGTCCTTCCTGCTTTCTTGTTAACGCGGTATCTGTTTCTTTGTTTTTATTTCCGTATAAAATCATCACAACATACAAATACATACATAAATGAGATACACGGCGGATAGCCCATTTCAGGCGTATTAACAAAATACGCCTGTTCTTCCACGGGGTCCGGATAAAAAAGCTGTTACATAAAAATCAGATATTTTATACAATCATGGGGAAATTAGATTTATATAAATTCAATGTAAACATTACATTAAACAAAACATAAACGATATAACTGAACATGTATAATATATTTTCGAGTCTAATAAATTCAATTTACATTTATAATTCAAATTCAGTGGATTTTATAAAGGATACAGAACCGCACGAACCCTGAACAAATAAAGTAAAAGGAAAGAGAGGTAAACAGATTATTGAGCACATTTCTAAGATATTTTGAAAAAAATTGTCAGATTGGATTTGAAATTTTGAATCGTACAAGCACTACGGGTATTAGCTGGTAATTTGTTGTACAATGAAGTTCCTCTGTAATAAAATGTTCTTTTACAATTATTGGTTTTCGGTCTAGGGAGACTTAGATTACCTATAGAACGGAAAAAAATACTTGTCTGTTTTGATTGGTATGGGACGTTTGATATATTCAGGAATAAGATTATTTAAAATTGTGTACATCATAATATATATATGTTCTTCTTGGCGGACACTTAGTAATTTCCAATTTAAAACTTCATGGATATGAGATGAGAGTATGGATTGATTTTCAATATAATTCTTCCTGCCCTGTTCTGAAGTTTTTGCAACATATCTAGATATTTTTTGGGGGCAGACTGCCAGATTATATCGGTGTAATCAAAATGGGGAAGAATAATTGAGGAATAAACAATTTTTAAAATAGATTCATTTACAGAATGTCTCAGTCTACCAAGAAAACTTATCATTTTACCAATTTTAGAGCACATTTTTTCAATATGAAAATTCCACTTAAGCTGTTTATCAATAATAATTCCAAGGTATTTTACTGTTTCTACATTTTTAATATACGTATTTTGAATTCTTAAATTTAAAACATCGTGCCTTGCTAGCATTTGTCTTGTTCCAAAAGACATGCATACAGTTTTAGTACAATTTATTTTCAACTTATTTCTATTCATCCATTTACTCACTTTGGTAAGTTCGGAATTCAAAGTTGTCTCAATAACTTTTGGATCTTTATCAGAGAAATATAAAACAGTATCATCTGCATAAAAGTGAAAAGCACTATTTTTTCTTTTCGACAAATAACTTGAAAACCAGTCCAAAGATTTACCAACTATACCAAGCCGAGCTAGCTTAGATAAAAGTAGCTCGTGATTGACCATGTAAAAGGCTTTATGTAAATCGATGAATACCGCCCCGGTATAATGTCCGTTATCCATGGCTTGGAGCCAGTCGTCAGTCACTCTCAAGAACTACTTCAAATATGAAAAAAACGACTTAGTTTGGGGGAAAGTAGGTCAAAGACCAAAGGTCATAGAGGTTAGTTTCTGAAAAGTAGGTCAAAGACCAAAGGTCATAGAGGTTAGTTTCTGAAAAGTAGGTCAAAGACCAAAGGTCATAGAGGTTAGTTTCTGAAAATACAGGTTTTAGCCTCGTTATCACAATATTTCAAGAACCACTAGATGTATGAGCTTCAAACCTGGTGAAAGTATGTTTCTCCATAGGAAGACGATCTGATTAGATTTGAGAGGAAGTAGATCAATGGTCAGAGGTCGATTAAGTCAGAAAGTTTTACCGCACTTATGGTAATTCAGCTTCTGATGAAATGTGCGGAAATGAGAATTACACAAACGGCGGATGTAAATTTTTCGACTGCTTGCATTCAAATAGCTCTTTTCCTTTTCTTTAGTGGTTTATATTTTGTACATCTCTTTAATAGTTTGTTATTCGTTGTACGGTTTTGAAATTTAACTCCTAAAACCAATATCAATTTTCGGAATATTATTCGTTAGAGCGATCATGACTATTATAATTATTTTATTATTTATACTTTCCTGATCAACAGTTTTAACATAAATATGATTGCTACTTTGAAGATAATGCAAAATGATTAGTATTATTATTATTATCATTATTATTAATATCACCATCATTATTAGTATTATCAATATCATAATTTTCAGTCTGAACCACAAGTTCTCTCTCTAAACGATGTTCAAAGCAAACTGAAACATGGGTTTTTACTACCCGTGACTTCGCGTGAGGAAGATAAAGCCTTCCCAGTAATTATCACGATTACACAGGCTGGAAAGGTCGGGGTTTCATTATCTGTTGCTTTCTTAATCAGATACTCAGGTATGTATGTAATCCCTATCTATTTGATATGGGCAATATTATATTATCCGATGAAGCCCAATTATTAGTGAAAAGTGATATATGGGTTTAAAGCATAATAAATTAATTAAAATAGCACAATCGCAAAGACTTTCAAATACTGAAACTAGTTCAATTTATTTGGCCATGTGCATCCCTCCGCGCTATTATCCCACGGTTACCCATACGGCCTGCAAAGATGGGAAAATGCCCAAGGGTGAACATGAGGCCAACGCAGATCCTGATCTGCGGCCGCCGCAGGTATCTCCCGATTTGTGGGGGCCTACGACCGTATCCTAGCCGTAGAGCAATTGTGACGTAGTCATAAGTCAGTACACATCAACAAAATCGATTGCTATAGTTTCCCCAATTTGTTTTTTTCACAGATGAACTGAAGTATGAACCTTCTTTAGAGCCTGCTTCCTTCGATCGGTAAGCTTCAATTTGGACCATTGGGTGTTTACCCAACGTTATGTGTTGTGATTCACCCATGGGGGAGGGGGGGATACTTATTTGAAGAACAGGTTATTATGTCATGCACTGAGCCCTTGGTAATCACCTTATCATCGTCGTCAGTAACATTTACAGGCAGCCTGTAAACAATTAATGTATTTCTTTTTTAAACATTTCATTAAGCTGGTCGACACCTTTCTAGAGTGTGCTCTTTATTATTATTATTAGAAATACAGTATTATTAGAAGTTTTATAGTATTTTCATTATTATTATCAATAAAATTTAGATTGCTGTTGTTGCTGTTAATTATAACTATTGTTATTATTATTGAAACTAATTACCGCGATACCTTTATCTTGCCTTTCAGGGTAGTAGAAGAAGTCTCGAGGAGTGACCTGGAAGATATTGATGTCCACACTATTGCTGAAAAGATGACAGTGGATCAGTTCTATGATCTGGGGGTAGCTCTCGGTTTCCGAATTCAGCAGTTGGATGTCATAGAATACAGGAGGTTCAGGGACAGACAGCAGGCTACCTATGATATGCTGGTAACATGGCGACAGACACAAGCCTCTGGTCAGGAAGCAAAGGAAACGTTCCTTTCACTCATGAAGTCTTTAGAATCACCTGCTGAAGAGATGGAGATGACAGGTTTGCCGATGTCAATCTAACTTTCTTTCAACCCTCCTTTTCCACTTTAGTTTGTTACTAGAATAATTGTGGTGTCGATAGGATTAAAAAAATTAAAATATGCTACAAATAAAGAAGATATGATTACGTTAATTCATTCCAAAAGAGCTAATGTATAACCGAAAAATTCAAC
Organism: Strongylocentrotus droebachiensis; assembly: GCA_035222895.1. Lineage (NCBI taxonomy): Eukaryota > Metazoa > Echinodermata > Echinoidea > Camarodonta > Strongylocentrotidae > Strongylocentrotus > Strongylocentrotus droebachiensis. Next base: position 74,711 of record JAVYIG010004632.1, read on the forward strand.
CAAACAAAGAAAGAAACAATGAAACACATGAAGGCACTTATGTTCAAATTACAATATTTTGTATGGTTTATTTCACATAATATTATAGTCATGAGTTGCACAAAAATCGTAAATATTTATAGTTGGAGCAGAAAAGAGTAGAATATCCGGAAATCGTAGTTTAAGGCAAATTATTCCAATTGCAATATCCTGAAGGAAATATTATATAAAATGAATGTATTTGTACTCATTCTAAAAGTATTTAATTGTTGTAAGTATCGCTGCTTAATTATATCAAGCACTTAGAAAATTCATGATAGAATACCGAGAGAGAAAGAACAACCTAGACCGACCTTGCTATCAGCTATCAAGTTAAAATAGTCTTCTCTTTAATTCCTTATATCCTTACATGTAAATCGTCTCCTTTCACTTGATGTACGTGCATCAGACATCGGTTCTGCTGGGTGAGTCTATAATTCCAGACTACTGTCTCTGTGTATTTCTTTATCGGTATCCAAGTACATAATACTGTAACAATTTAATGACTTTAAGCTAAGTTTATGTATAGGTTTTATACAATATTCCCTGTATTCATCAAAGGAATATGATGAGTTTACTAGAAGATTGCATTAACTAGAAAATGACAAACGTTAGATATGACACTGAAGGAAAACAAAACAGAACAAAAATGAAAGAAAGGATGAAGATGCAAAAAAGTTTGGTTTAATAAACCATGAAATTCACTCAGCCAATCATGAATGAATCATATCACCCTCAATTTGTCAGCTCCAAAGGATTTACCTCTCACAAATTGGAAGGCTAATTCCTGCGCAACCTAATTGTCATACCCTTCACATAAGTGAGCAGTGCTCACTCAAGCATGAATTCTTTTCGGACTTTTGGGTGTCATAAGAAAGTTGAGTTTATGAGCTTTCCATACATATATATAAAACTTTCCCCCCAGAATCATATTTTTTTTTTATTCGGCAGCCATTTCAAAAGTGTATAGTTTTTTTGGGACGCACGGTATATACATTGGTATATTTATACAATGTCTTTCTCTAGTGTAAATAATATTTCTTCCACCCAACAGTGAAGTCTCGGACAAGGCACTTCTCGCATTCTCCAGGAAGATCAAACCAGAACAGTTTTCCGAGATTGGAGGAAAGCTGGGTCTCGATAAGACAGAGCTTGAACACATACAACACCGGACACTGTCTAACAGGAAAGACGCTAACATCCAAATGCTTTCCAAATGGAAAGCATCTCAAACATCAGGGAATGAAGCGATTCGGACTTTAAAACTTGTTTGGGAGTCTGTCAAAGCAGTACCGAATGTGGAGAACCTAGAAGGTATGGGTGCAACGATTACAATTATGCATAATAATATGTGAAACGCCTCATAGAATATTTCTTTATTTATCCAGGACTTCGTGGAGGAAAGTTTTCACAGGATAGGAAGAATCATGCATACTATCTTGTTTAAGAACACGAAGTATCCCTATGCAAAAAGCTGCGAATGCACAATACAATATTATAGTATTAATGACTGCTTTGAGAGAAATAGTTGTTTTTATACGCTCAAGGGAAGGTTAGAATTGTGCTATTGCCCGAGGCGTGCCGAGGGCAATAGCCCAATTGTAACCTTCCCGAGAGCGGATAAAAACAACTATTTCTCGAATATTCAAGCAGTCATTAATACTTTTATATGCCGAAAACAAAAGAGTCAACTAATGACACCACCTTGGCCTTTCTCTAGTTTATCTGCACGGTTGTTTTTTATGAGTGTATCTTTGAGAGTAGACTAGATCTAGATTCTAGTCTAAACAATATATTTTTACAATTTTGGGGGTGGGCCGGCCCTGTGGGGAATAGAGAGAAGAACCTGCGCTTTCATATGATACCTCACTTATTGAGTATCACCTTCAGGATCACAACAGATAAAGGTTTGAATCTCGAATTGAAAAAAAAAACTTGACTTTTTTTGCATGGTCGCGCAATGCACGTAGACTGCATAGAGACTGCATTGCGTGTAATCTCTATGGGAAGAATATAGCACACAACATCGGGTGGGCGATCAGACACCCTGACTACTATATCTATTTTCGTCTACGTCTATGCTGGTACTCCGTTTTCAGCAACTAAACGAACATGTTTATGGATAATTTCACGTACCCTTTTTGTTGTTCTTGCTGTCAGCGAGTCTTGCATTTGATAAGTTGAAATCTTGGGACAGTTTCTTTAGCCATTTTTGTCTTGTTTGGAATTGTCTTGTCTTGTATAAAAATACCGACCAATTCTTCGCACACGTACGGTATCCTCGATCGCTCAAACCATTTTTTAACATGTAAACCTATGGGTAACCATGAAGACTGAACTATTTTCCCGGTAACCATGGTTACTGGGATTTTAGAACTATTTTAACCATGGTTACTTGGAATTTTACAGAAATAGTTAAAGTTTATGAATGCAATTTCGACCAATCAGATGGCTGGATTTCTTAAGTGAGGTATATAAAATAGACTACCGCCGGAAAGACTAGAACATGAAGAATAATAGGGAACCATGTTAGACTCTCTTGAGCACGGGTAGGTCAATCTGACACTCTTTTTAAGGACAATATGTTTCTCTAATGTGCAGTATAAGTGTCGTATAATAAAGTTAAGACTCTAACAGTAATTTACTGCAAGGTCAATAACTGATTTCAAAGCGACGCTTTTAGATTATACAGAGTGAGTCAGAAAAATGTCCTACTTTCTAAAAGTTGTATTGTTTGAAGTATGAATATTTAATCATGGGTTTCATGATATGTCTTGATAGAGTTATCCTCCCATTATATTTAGGTACCATTTACATTTGAATCTCTGCAGGCGTGACTGAACATCAGACAATCTTAACAAGACTGTCTGATCTCACTTGCGCCAAGTTGCAGGGTGAGGAATACAATAGTGTTTTGAACAAAGACAGCCAGACAGACAAAAACACACACACGCACACGCAAACGCCCACTGTTGTTAACATTGTTAACCAAAAAATGACATAGCGAACGATTGTTTATGTACCTACGTATTGAGATAGCACATTGGATTCATGTGCACTTCATGATGAAGATGATGATGATTATGAAGAAGATGATGACAATGATGATGATATAATGGTGGGAGTGAATGTGTACTAAAGGGAGAGATTGTCAGGGAAATGCCATTTAAACATTCACCGATCTTGATAAAAATCAATGCTTAATCAGAAAAGGGGAAATTAGGAAACAATTGTTATCATCTGTGTTGTGTGTGTGTTTGTGTTTGCGTGTGCGTTTGTGTGTCTGTGTGGGGGTTTGTTTGTTTGGATGTGTTTGTTTGGGTGTGTGTGTCTGTCTGACTGTCTCTGTTCAATGCAATGTTTTATTCCTCACCCAGTAACTTGGCGTAAGTGAGATCTGGCAGTCTCGAAAAGATTGTCTGATGTTCAGTCATGTATGCAGATATTAAAATGAAAATGGTACCTATATGTACTGGGAGGAGAACTCTATCAGGAAATATCATGAAACCCATGATTAAATATTCATACTTCAAACAATACCACTTTTAAAAAGTGGGACATTTTTTTCTGACTCACTCTACTACGTTTATGTAATGACATGTCTTCTTTCAGACGAAGGTAGTTCTCGTAAACTAGAAGAAACTCCTGTGGAAAAGATGAAGCCAAATGAACCTAGACGTGAGCCTGAAGATATGGAGATCATTGTAACTTCAAATTGTGGTCAGTACACGCACAATTAGTGGTACATCTTTGTGTAATCATAAAAGTGTATGATCTTCAAGTAATGTTAATGTCATCATAATAGGGATATTGAGACTGTGTAAAGATGGAGTAGTTCTTAATCTTCCTTTCCAAATGTTTGCAATATTAAATCGGTAGGGATATTCGATTTGATATCTCAAACTGAACTCAGGCTATAGAAATCTAAAAAAATCACCTACACAAACAAACAGAACAATTTTCATAACATAAAGTGTTCTATTTTAAATCAACGAATCATATTTCTTCAAAGATGATGTTCCCAGTGTAACACCGGCAAAACATGCAGAGTCTCTTTTCGACCTTGATCGGCGTGGTGGAGTACCAGACACAAAAGAGCTTTGCAGCGTAGCTCTTCCAGTGAAAAGTCTTTCAACTGCATGTTCACTTGGGAAAGCCCTCCGTATTAATGATGACCTCATTGTTGGATTCATCGATCTACCTAGTTCGTCAGTACTCCATAAAATCGCAGGAGAGCTCGTAGACAGTTGGCGGAATGAGTTGAAAGAGAAAGAACAAGAAGATAAGTTCGCTAAGCTTTTCTCGGACTACAATATCCCAGATGTCAAAACAGGTTCGTTAGAATCAAGCCTAAGTTAATTCGTAATCTTATTGATAAGAAAATATCAAATTTACCCTTACAAAGAAAAGTTTCAAGTTCAGACTTGCATTTCAGTTATTTTTCACATTTCATTTATTTCATTTTTTGGCGTTAAGCAGTAGGATATACAGAAGTACGGAATATTTTCAGTAGATAAAGATTTGTATTAAAATGTATATAAAAACCATGTACACTATTTTTGGTTTCTTTACTCGTCCCTACATTCATCAATGTTTTACATTTGATTTCACTATTTTAAGAAGACATCCATATCCTCATTCATCACCATCATTATGATATTTGCATTAACCTAGGTATTTTCCTTCCTTCCTATTGACATTTGCATTTTTTTAATTATCCACAGGCCGTGAAGAAATATCAAAAGCCATTGGATCCAAGACAGACCTAGTGGACTTGTGTCATCGCCTGAACGTTAAATCTTCTGTCGTTTTGCAGATCATGAGCAAATTTGTGACCTTCCCGCCTCACATGATTGGCCGTAGTACTCTAAGGATGCTTACAGAATGGGTACACCAAGGTGGGACTAGGGAGAGGCTTCTGGAAGTTGCTCAGGCTTTCCGTTTTAACAATGCAGCAGTCAAGATAGCAGAAGGTAGTGCCATTTCACAACTACACTGTGTTTCACTTTACATTAAATTGTGTAGGCCTACTTGATCAGTGGAAGAAGAAAAAAAGTGGGACAGATTCGTTATGTTTACTTACTTTTGCCTGAAACCCACAACCCCATTAGAGATAATCATGAAATCGGCAGGAGCATGTGCACTTTTAACTTCTATTAGGAAGGAGTAATCATGAGCCGTGTTGCTAGATGAGAAAACACGTAACGAAAAAGAATTATCCCTTTACCAGTTATCTTTCAGACCTAAGAATCGACCTTGAATACCAACAAATTAAGTTGTTTGAATTTTGCAGGAACATCTCGGATATTTTGCTAATGATGTCTATCTTTTAAAAAATTGAGTATTCTTTACTCTATACAGCAGAGTTCTAAGAAAACAAATTTGGAAAAGCGGGATTACCTTTTTCTTTTTAATTGAATCACATCCTGACTCGAGATGACTGATACATTTGTATTCGAACTCCTACAAACATGCCTTATTAATAAAGTGTATTCTTTTTGCTTCATGTGTCATATGGGGATTATCAACGTCTTGTTTTCTTCTTATCCTCCTTAGCCATGCAATGCCAACCAAGCTATATACCTTTCATCTCGCATTGCATCATTGATCACAAGGGTGGAGAACTGACCCTTGATGAACTTGGTATTGCTGTATCTGTCCCTGAAGGAGCTATACCAAAAGGGATGAGACCAGTTGTAACTCTTCGCGTCCCAACTCATGACACTCCAAGGCTTCCTGTACGGGAAGGTGAGGTAGTAATTACTCCAGTCGTAGAAGCTTCTCTGACACAAGAACTGCTTAAGCCTGCCACGGTGGTATTACCACACTGCACCAATCTACATGAACGTAAAGACGACTCTTCTGTTATCTTGTACACAAGAACAGGACCAGGTACAAAGTTATCGACATATTTCGATTATGTTTTCTTGAAATAAAAAGTAGCCTTCATAACTTGAAATTCAAGTTCTTAATTATTTGGCCAATGAGGTGAATAACTGTTTTCAAACACAAATATAATTATTTTCCCGTAATGAGAATTCCCTTTTTAGAATAATAAGCCGGTAAAGTAGTATTGAATGATTTTTCAATAATACAGAAAAGTACAATTATGCCAATTGAATCGATTACCTGAACAAAGCTTGATTGAAGTCAAATATCAGAACGTGAACTGAGTCGAAGAAATTCTTACTCTATTAATAAGCCTATATAATCAGGGAATAAGATAATATCAATATTTAAATTTGTTATTTTCTTTATTTCAAAGGAACGTTCGGTCGTAGGAACTTGACTCCATCACAAATCTCAAAAGATAAGATAACGTTTTGCACTCGTCATCTTCAACTCTGGGCTCTGTCATCGACAGATCTTCAAGGACTCCAGCTGAGATGTGTAGTTTTCCAGCCTGTCTTCATGACTCCTGCAGAGAGACCAACTCTACGTGTGTACTTACTTCATCCATATATGAACCGCATAGAGGTATTTATATCAGATAATCTATATCTACCATCTGCGGGCGCCCTTTGATACTGTGATTATTAAATGGTGCCCCTGCGGACTATTCAGGTTATGAAAGGCCTATGGTAACACTTAACAATTCACGGAAGAACGTCTTAGTATTATGTTCCCAGTATCAGACTACAATGTCAGATCATAATTACGAAAAAAGAGAGGAAGGTAAGACAAAGAAAGTGATGAGTCTTGAGAAGGAGAAAAATGAGGAGGGAAGGAGGGAATGATATGTGTTAGGGAAGGGGGATGATGGAAATATTACAAGAATGGATGAGGAAGGGGCGAAGGGGTTAACAGATGGAGACGTAAAATGCACGAAGCACTATTTTTATTTGGCTCAACGGGGGGGGGGGGGGGGGGGGGGGGTTGAACAATCCTTCCCCCCTCAACATCCACCCCCTCCCCTTGAGCAAAAAACACAAACAAAACACACAGGTAAAGGGTGTTTTTTAAAATCTGTATGCTAAACTATGACATCCAAAAAGTATCTACTGTGCCATTTTGAGAAATCATGTACATTATTTTTTACTGTGATGCTTGTTGCTTCAGACGGTAAATGGGGATAAATACATAAATTGACCGTTCATACATGACATAGGAATTTGTGATCAGCCTCCCTCCTCCCCCCCCCCCCCCCGTCATTGAAATATATGGATGTATAATGTTTTGGAACTACATCTGTTATTTACGGTTTATATTCAGCTTCAGTGCCGTAAATATGTAACAGATAGGTAACATATTTCAGGACCGAACTCTTTATTAATACTACTCATTTTTTGACTGTTTATTCATTACAAAATTATATATTATTTAATTGATACTTCAACAAATCTAAATGAACTTTGCATATGTTTAAGTAAAGGTAATGTATTGGTCTTTGGGCAGGCCTACAGTAGTTGAGGTTAGTCATCTGCGTACAATTTAATCATTTTACAATATCTAGATTCGGGTTTTATATGTCATATTCCAGGATATAAAAAGAATGGAGAAGAGTTCTTCCGTACCATACTGCCAAGTCCCGAAGGAATTCACGTTCTCTATAGGGTCAGCAACTAGTGACCTAAATATTTTGTTCGACGACGGGACGAAACGAAACAAAATAATGGTGAATATGCCTGAATTTTATTCCATAAGGTCCGTTGAAGAATAGTGATCGACCAAGGAGTTAGGATTGAACTCCTTGGATGTTCATTTTTTAAGATGATATCTATACATAACCTTTTTTAAATAAATGCAACAATCAGATAAAGAAGTTACATTTTTTTCTTAAAAAGTCACTGAATGATCAAACCTCGTCCTAATTTTGAAATTGGAGGATATCCTCGATGCAATATATTCCCTCTCTCGATCATTTCTCTCCCTCACAGAAACATATGCATATGCTAACATAATGTTGTCATGTTTATTTTCACTATCAGTATTAAATCAATATTTTTATCATCATATTATTATTATTATTGGTGTTGTTAGTATTGTTCTGATGTTATTCCCGATCACCATTATCATTTATGAATATTATTATTATCATAATGACCATATCATTATTATTATTATCATCGTTATACTAATTATTCCCATGATATTCAAACCAAGATGCCCATCAAGAGTATTCTCAGTGGAAAGTGCAGCCCTATGAACTTCGAACTTCAGTTCTCTCCTGAAGAGAAAGGAAAGAAGAATGGTCATATCGACATACTACAAGGGTCAGCAATACGTGCAGAAAAAGAGTTTATCGTTTCCATTGAAGGTAAGCCAATACTATTAGGAAGTAGGTTATTATGTGTCTTTCACTTCATCAAAAGTATCCAGATTCTTCAAAGACCTTACGTCAGTCATTTCTGTTACGAGTTACCTCAAAGATTTAATACAAGTCACTTTACTTACTTCAATGATCCTATACAAGTCATTCCTTTAGCCGGTTACCACCAAACCCAACCCTACGTGAGTCTATTTTTGAATTAGGTACCTCAAGGACCCTACATACCGGTTCGTCATTTCTGTATCATGTTATCTTGAATATCCTACATAGGTCATTTATTGTAATCATTGATTTCATAGACAAGGGTCATTTCAGTAAATAGATACCTCGACAAACCCTACATATGAGCTTTTTAATAGGTTCCTTACATTTCACCCTGTATATCCTTTTATTCAATACAATTAATTTCGACGTCTTTTCAAAGAATTAATTTTATAATGTGACACTTTTAGTATATTTCATATTATGTTCAAATTTTGTCAATTATGTGAATTCTTTTTTGTAAAACTTGAAACTTGAACTTGAAACATATCTTCGTTTACGTAGCTCCAATGTATCTCAGTTATTCTGCTCATTCAATAATAAATGAGCATTAAAGTCTCAAATATAGCACACACTAAATACCAACCCCCCAAAAGCATCAAATAAATGGCTTTAGGATAGCCCTGTTTGGACCTGAAATCTGTTTCTAACACATTTGTTGGCATTCTCGTATCCTCTGAAATTCTTTAATTTTGTTTAAACAAAACCATTGAATTATGATTATTTTTCTCTCAAAACACATCTATTTCTTACTAATACATAGCATCTACGAATACTGAAAAAAAAACTGTAGTCCTATTGTATTTCTTTGTTCCGTTTAATGCAGATGAACCGGATTATGCAGTTGATCACACAGACTCGTAAGTAAACGTATATCACCACCCGTCGTCTATATACCTTGGAGGCCAATAAGGCGACAATTTAATGGACCTTAAGACACAGCTGTCCATAACTTCCTGTCTTCAGCTATCATAGTTAGCTGCTAGAATGATAAATTGTTTCGGGCTTTTTAGCACTAAACAGAAAATGGACATCAGACTAAGCATTTATCATTCTTAACGCGTAACCCGTCACTAGAAAGTTCCAAATACCCTTAATTAATATGGCTATAATGACCAAGGAACAACTAACTTTTGTCAGTCTACTCTTGATCAATACAGAGTGATGATGGTGATTTAACAAAGTAAAAGGATTCGTGTCAATATCTTACAAAAGAATCTACCAAACATATTTCAGCTTATATTGTATTTGTTTACATTTGTCCACCACCCTCTAAACGTTATGAATTTACTTACCTACAGGCATGGGCGATTGCAGTATGTATCCAACAATCTTCTCGAGATCCTGGCCGATGTGATCCATGCACCAAAGGATGTAATATCCTTTGGCTACCAGCTTGGCCTCTCTTATTCCTCTATGAAGAAATACAACGGGCCAGCAGACGTGTACTTCGATAGTGTCTCTAGGTCAGGCTTTGGTGAGATGTTACGTGACTGGAGACGACAGGTTCGACCTAGTGAGCAGGTAGATGATCTTCATTTGGCATTGAAAAATGCCGGGTTAGGCCATGCAGCTGAGGTCATCTTACACGAACGTAAGTACCATATTCTACTCTTTCGGGCTTTGTAACACTTAACAATTCCCCCTATATTGTTAGAAAGATGGAAACGATGATGTATTGTCGAACTCCTCTGTACTAAACCATACCCAAAGGCGCTAATGAAATATTTTCAGCTGAAGCATTCAGCGAAGCGATCTGGGGGGTGTTTCACAAAACTTGACATCAGTGACAAATGACAGTTATTGTTATAAGCTACTGAAATCCTTGCTTCTGATTGGTTATTAGCAGATTTGTCACTGATATTTGTCATTTGTCATTGAAAAAAGGCTTTGTGAAACACCCTTCTGGTATGTGCTCGAACTATTTCAAAAACTGCCGAAGCATTGATAGGAACCCATTCATTACACACAGAAAGGAGCACAATAAGTTGGGGGAACCAAACTTGTCCTATATTGTAAGCATCCATTAAGGTTGTAACCTGTGACCTCCCACATGATAGTCCAGTAGGGAACGCCAAATTTGATTGCCCTTTTTTGCGTATCATAGTCCTGGGCCCCCGTCTTACAAAGAGTTGATATTGATCCGAATCAATGTCAGGTCCCTAAATCAATCACAAGTTTGCAGTTTCCCATCTCTTGTGTACATAGTTATGATTGATATCAATCACAAATAACTTGCGATTGATATCACCTCTTTGTAGGGCCCACAGTTACCAAAGTACCTCAATGCTCCCGAATCTATTGGAGCGCTACCTTCATAAATAATGGCTTTACATTTTTACGACAACAAAATCATTTTCTTCATTACGGCTCTTTCAGGATTAAATTTCATTAAAAGAATTCCTGATTTTTCTTCTCCCCTATTTTTAAGTAAACCATAAGTGAGTAGCATAATTTTTCTAAATATTCGAATTATTTCGGTTCCTTCTTTTCTTCCTCAATTTTCTTTTTTGAACCATCAGTTTGGACACACGTCCAAATACTCCAACCATTTAATTTTTCTTTCTTCTCTATTCCTTTTTTAGTGAGTAGCAGGAGGCGCTTTGAACAAGTCAAAGAAGTATTTGAGTCAAAGAAATAGGCAAACCTGTCATTTAAATGTCCCACGACCAAGCAGGGATTCACTTGGTTTAAGCATTCGGTTGAGAAGCCTACGTCTTGAGAAACATGTCTTCCAAGTCTGCATGATCCTCGGCCTGAATCTCGAAGTTGCTGTTTCTTCCCTTCCCAATGCTGCTGGAAGTCATGTAATGAAGCTTCATGTGATAATAATTTATTTTTAAATATATTTCATGTCAAAGAAGGCGGTTGAGATATGGAGTATTAAGAGTGGTAAACATTTTAGGGTTTGTGTGTGTGTGTGTGTGTGTGTATGTGAGGGGGGGGGGTATATCAAATAAATTCCTGTTTGGAACACGTGCTTGGTAGGCCTTATTATTTTCCTTCCATCCTTCCCTCAATGATATCCAATAAAATTCATCATGCCAAAGTCATTTTGTCTGTCTCTCATGTTGTTGCACACTTCCACTCCTCCCCGCTCTCTGTAGAACTTTACCATTTGTCATTCTATCCACCCAACTTATCTTTTCCATCTTCTTCCACATTCAAAGTTCAAAACTCTCAAACGTTTTGATGTCTGCCGTTTTCAGAGTCCTCTTATCCGTAGAGCAGCACACTCCAAAATCATTAACCTGTGACAATAATACCATTACATATTTTCGTTATAGTAAGGTTGTATGAATACAGTTTCAGTTCTGTTGGTGCAATGATCATTTATCTGTTGCTACATTAATTGCAGTCTATGTATATTTTATTTGTTGTATGGTTTAATGAATACTCTTTGAGCTATGTTGCTACAATAACCATATACATATTATAATAATTACAGAAAACGTTTTCTTTATTGTAAGGGTGTACGAATACTAGTTTAGTTCTATTGCTACAATAATAATTTACATAATTATGATGATAATATCAGAAGATATTTGTCATTATAAGTTTGTATGAATACTGTTTTAGTTCTCTTTCAACAATGACAATGTACATAATAGGAAAATAATTGCATTCAATATTTCCTTCATGTAAGGTTGTATAAATACTGTGTTCTGTTACTATAATAATCATATACATAAGATAGTAGTTGCAGAATATATTGTTGTTATGGTAAGGTTGTAGGAATACTGTTCCAGTTTCGTTGTTGAAATAGTCATCTACATGTGATATTAATCGTAGTAGATATTATATTTTTGTAAGGTTGTATGAACTCTATTTCAGTTTTTTGCTACAATAATTGTACACATGATATGATAATCTCAGTATATATTTTTGTTGTTGTAAGGTTGTATGAATTCTCTTTCAGTTATGTTGCTACATAAATCATATACATATGGTAATAATTACAAAATATATTTTATTTGTTGTTTGAATATTACATCAGCTCCATCGCTACAATTTTGTTGCACATAAAGTAATAAAGGCATCAATACAAGGTTCACCATTAGGTGGTTTGAAAACGATTCAATTTGTATTGCTAGATCATGTTAATAAGACAATCAATGCAGACCCAGTTTTTCAACGACGTGGCTGTAAAACCTATCATTTCATTTGTATTGATACAATGGTCATGAATTTAAGACAATAACTACAGAAGATGTTTTCTTCATTGCAAGGTTTTATGAAGACTGTTCAGTACTATTGCTACACTGATCATGTATATAAGACAATAATTACAGAATATGTTTTCTTCATTTGCAAGGTTTTATGAAGACTGTTCAGTACTATTGCTACACTAATCATGTATATAGGACAATAATTACAGAATATGTTTTCTTCATTGCAAGGTTTTATGAAGATGTTCAGTACTATTGCTACACTAATCATGTATATAGGACAATAATTACAGAATATGTTTTCTTCATTGCAAGGTTTTATGAAGACTGTTCAGTACTATTGCTACAATGATCATGTATATAGGACAATAATTACAGAAGATGTTTTCTTCATTGGAAGGTTATATAAAGACTGTTCAATACTATTGCTACAATGATCATGTATATAAAACAATAATTACAGAAGATGTTTTCTTCATTGCAAGGTTTTATGAAGACTGTTCATTACTATTGCTACAATGATCATGTACATCAGACAATAATTACAGAAGATAATTTCTTCATGGCATGTTTATATGAAGACTGTTCATTTGCTTTACTAAGATAAACATGTATACTAGGTGATAACTGAAATTAATATAAGCGTTATCATGAGTTTGTATGACAACTGTTGCAGTTGTATGGCTAAAAAAAACATGTACATAAGAAAGCTTAATAATTTCAGAGGATTTTTCCTTTATTGCAAGGTTGTATGAAACCCTCTTCCCCACTTGTTACAATGATCATGTATATTACGTAATAATTGCAATAAATATGTGCTTTGCTATCATGACTCTAAGTTTTGTATGAAAACTTCTCCAGTTGTACTGCCTAAGTGATCATGTCCATCAAACAATAATAGCAGCGGATAGTTTCATTATTGTAAATTTTTATGAAACTGTTTCTGTTATATAGCTATACATCATTTCAATAAGAATTACAGCTAAGTTGTGTGGTTTAGGCAAACTTTGATTTGTGAGATTAGCATTCATTTTATTTAGGCGAGATAATATCGTTGGAGCAATGCCATTTTAAAAAGACTACTCATAACAATGCTATCGTATTCAAAGTATGAACAAGTAGTTTGAGTGTTTGAAATAGGTTTTGTGAACACACGTGTGATATCCCATATGTGCCCACATGTATGTCCAGTGTTTTCCTACTGTTTACAGTTGTCAGCAAGATTGCATATCGTTTTGATTTGTACATGTATTCTTTTCCTTCTAATAGTTTTCAGTTGATATGGTACTTCATGGTTCAGTCTCCAAAGGAATTGATATTAGTATATATTTTGTTCACGTTTTAATTTTTTATATTCAACATACTTTATATTATCTATAGTCTTTTTTTTTCTTTCGAAATTTTAATTACTGCCTTGACTGCATTTACAATTATTTAACGTTTCTAACATGTCTAAAATTTAGATTTTGTACTGCCTAAGTGATCATGTACATCAAACAATAATAGCAGCGGATAATTTCATTAATGTGTTTTTGCATGAAACTGTTTCTGTTATATTGCTACGCATCATTTGCATAAGAATTAAGGTTAAGTTGTGTGGTATAGGCAACATTTGATTTGTGAGTTAATCATTCTTTTTATTTAGGTGGAGGAATATCATTGGAGCAATGCCACTTTAAGACTACTCATTTAAATGCTATCATATTCAAAATATTAAAAAGTATTTTGAGTGTTTGAAATATGTTTTGCTGACACACGAGTGATATCCCATATGTGCCACATGTTATGTGCAGTGTTTTCCTACTGTGTACAGTGTTCAGCAATATTGCATATCGTTTTGATTTGTAAATGTATTCTTTTCCTTCTAATAATTTTTTTTTCAGTTGATATGGTACTTCATGGTTCAGTCTCCAAAAGGATTTGACATTCGTATATATTTTGTTCACGTTTTAATTTCTTATGTTCAACATACTTTACATTATCTAAAGTCATTTTGTATTTCTTTCGAAATTGTAATTACTGCCTTGACTGCATTTAAAATTATTTAACGTTTCTATAATGTAGATTTTGTCATGGTTCTCATACCAAGATGCACAGCAGTACTATAACCAATCATATAATCCGTAATAAATACATTTGAAAGAATGTGATTTCTAAATCTGAAAATTAGTCATCCCCATATATATTCCTATTTACATAATCAACATTTCTATAAATGACTTACAGACATTTCTTTTTAAAATGCACTTTCCATAAAAAGTATACATGGGTTTATGTTTATGACGGATGTGTCAACATTATTTATGTTGATTTGCTACAATATTCAAGTTTTAAAAATACAGAGTTGTATCTGTATTAAACTATAGTGAGGTTGTAGAATAGTCGTTTAGGGAGTATTGCATCAATGGTCATGTACATAATACGATATATACAGTAATGTTTGTACTGTATTAAGTTGTAGTAACATTTCAGTTGCAGTTCCGCAATGACCATTTAAACTAATATTGTTGTAATAAAGTAATCGATATTGCACATTTTTGCGTATAATGATCAAACATGGCCGCGATCTGAGAGACCTGTCAAATGGACCCCCACCCGAAGTGTAAGCTTACTTTTAAAAAGTCAAGTTAGAATAAGGCTGCTGATTCCATATCGTCTTATTTGTTCTGTTTTAAAGAGCCCGATCTATTTACATAATCACTCATTTCAAAGTCGAGTTGAGGCTTCAAAGATCATTGACACTCACACTTCGTTCCTACATTCACCTAATTAAAATTAGAAAACGAATTAGCGACTTTCAGCAAAACAAATTGGAAACCAAAGGAAATGCAAAACGTGCTTGGGACTGTAAACCTCCCATAAACGTGTTTGAATGCCTTCGAAACGTATTGCGGACGTCTTGAGAACCTTGCAGTGATGCTAGTTTTGAACAAGGACAATTTTGAAAATGATGTTGAATTTTGGTACGAAAGAAAAGCCACTTTTGTTTTCAATATTAATTTTATGTTTCACGAAACTTCATGTCAGCTCCGATTTAGGTAGCAACATCACTTTTATTTTGTTGATATAGTTCCTTTGTTTTGTTGAGGTTTCTGTTTCTCTTTATACATTATAATGCTCCAATATTCATGACTTTGTTTTGATTGTAAAAATAGTGATATATTTTATATTGAATGTAATGCAACCATATGTACAGCATCTAATTTCAATTTGCATTTGTTTTTCTTTTGTTGTTATTTTTGTTTGTTTCTATTTAGCATTTTAAGTTCGGTTTTTTGGTGTTTTTTTTTCCTTTGACAAAAACGTTATCTTATCATGCCAGGATTGATTTTAGTCAATTATTTGAATTTGAATTTGACATCGCTTCAGTCATTTGATACACTAGAAATTGCACAAAAGCCATTTTCTCCAAAATGGCTGACTTCAATGATAAATAATAGCACAGAGTAATAGACCCATAAAAGCAATACGTGTATTATAGCCGGCTTTCTATTTCAAATAGCAACATACATGTCATGCACGCATTTTATTCAAAGAGATGTAACTCATTTTATTCATATAGATGTAATTCAGAATAATGAATAGAGAATCTTGCCCTCTTTGTGTTTGGTCCGATGTGTTATTTATTTTGTTCGTATCACTAAACAGGGCTGTCTCCAGACTGCTAGAGATGTGAATATTACTTCCCTGATGTCTGTTTTCGCTGATTGACTATTAAGTATAATTCAATACGGAAAAATATTCCCATATCATGCAGATATATTCGAAATCATTTCGAGTAGTCGTAGTATTATCATACTCATTTGATAGCGTAATTTTTAGTGAATAAATAAAGGATATACCAACGAAAAATCAGGTAGAAATTAATTGTGTACTTTTATTTCTTAACCATTTAGGAGAAGGGACTAGTCAATTGAGGAAATAAATTTTGAGCATTGTAACTGACAGCAATGTTGTAAATGCTTTTTTATATGTGTATGTGGGGCGTAGTGGTGAGAGTGTTTGTGTGTGTGACCGTGTGGTAATTTGAATGGTTTACATCCAACCTCCGAGCTGTTTGTTTTTACACCTTTACAAAGGAGGACGAGGAGATGATACTATAAGTCTAGTGTTGCTATGATTTGATAACTGCTCTGTTGTATGGTTGAACAGATTTCATTCCCATACAACTGCTGCAAAAAAATCAAAAGAGGGCCGCAAGAATGATGTACAATGAACAGGACATATGCTTTGGTCACGTTTGCTCTACGGCTAGGATACGGCGGCCGTAATCGAGAAATACTTGCGGCGGCCGCAGAAAATCTGCGGTGGCCTCAGGGTCACCCTAAGGCGTATCCCTATCTGTACAGGCTGTACAGGTCGCCGTGGGAATATAACACGGAGTTAAAACTGTCTTCATTTCTAGGTTTGCCGTAGCGATTAGACACGCCAAAGTCATGCCGTAGAGCGGTTCCACAGCGACCGTACGTCGGGCGTACGGTAGCCTTGCGTTTTATATACTTAACTTCAGGGGGTGAAGCGGTAGCATCAGTCTGGCCGTTCGGTCGCCGAATGGTCCCCCTTCGCCCGCGTAGCGGGTACCTTGCGGCTAACTTGCGTCTGCCTTAGTATTTGTCAAATAGCTACGACCGCCTCAGGTACCTTCTAAGGCGACCGTGCGTCATCACTTCACAGGCCGTACGGCAGTCACAGATTTTCTGTCTCCACAAAATCAAAATACGTGGCTACCCTAACATATGTGACCGTGGAAATGCTGCGGCGGACCTACTATTGCTATTGGCCGTAGATATTTTAGACCGCACGGCCGCCGCGCCAAATGTGACCTAGGCATTATAACACACCGTCCGCTGATTTACTTACAAGTCTTTAAGACACTCAGTAAAGTTTGCAATAACTGCAGAATAGGGCACTTTGGCTGGTACTGAAAGTTGAATGGAGGTTCCCTAGCGGAGACCTTTTTCTTAGTTTGAAAACAGAAAATGTATCAGAACGGAAAGATGAACATGTTTCATATATTTCGTATAAAATTGTTCATAAAATGATATCTGGTAGGTTAAGAAAATATTTTGTTATTAAAGAATATTATCATAGCTTGAGAAATGCTAATAAAAAATGAGAACTGCCAAAACCACCTATGATATCCAGAAAAGGAGCTTATTCTAAAGAGGCAATCAATGTTAGAATAAGTTACGTACAAAATATGTCTTTCTCTGTCATTCAAATCACGAGTAATATAAATAAAAAAATTATGAAATGTATTTTACTGTTTGAGTTTAAACAAATTTTAAATAACAGATAGGATTTATGTCTCGTACGCTTAAATGTTTATTTATATATCTGAACAATATGTGTTTATGTATCAAAATCACGGGCAATATAAATATTTGATTTTGATTGATTTGAATTCTTTTATCGTCCACATTAAATGAAATTTCTTTTTTTCACATGGTTACAATGTATACACAGTACATAAAGTATAGGTCAATTGAACACAATTTAAATAACACATTGCTCATTAATCACCGAGTAGGTCATATTAATAATGTAAGCTTAACCTTCATAAAATCAACACTAAATTTAAAAATAATAAACCATACTTTTAAATTTTAACTATATGATCACATGATCTCATTATTGACTGTATATTGACATATTGCTCCGATTGTCTCATTTTAGCTCGCATGAACATTGCCAGCACAAACCACTGACCTCTGCCTCCTGAACGGATCATCGCCCATTCCATTCACTATACGTTACGTACTATAAAGGCTGTATTGTCTGACCGTTCATGAATATTCATGTTTTTGCTAAACTCGGCAAAATGTTTGCTTTTACTAAATGGAAAAATTACGGTGGGGGGGGGGGGGGGGGGGTTGGATGAAATGGACATAATGAAATAGGCAGAAGTGATCTATGATAATTCATGCTTTTTATGTTTCGTGTGCTCGACCTATAATCTTCAAATCGCTTGGTAAACTGAGTCCAAAGTTAGACTTGTTTCACATGTGTATTATAGGCAATGACGAGCTTGCAACCTATTTTGAAAAATTACGGTGGGTGAACTTTCAAAAGTCAATGAGACATGAGGGCTCCAATGAAAGAGCTGGTGATAACGTACGTCGGGGTGGATGTGCTTTTCGTTTAAACAAAAAATGAATTTTTAACGATTTTAAAAAAAAACGTCCATAGGCTAACATGTTAGGCTGCCGACTCAGATCATGCTCTGACGATAGGGGGCGTTGTGAAATGAGACTAACCGGAGCCATATGATATTGTAAATAGTTGATAGTAGTTATATATCGTCGCTTAAAGGTACTATGTCCCCTTTGCAGCCAACATAAAATCCTGTAGAACTTTGCAGGAATTATGATCATGTCACGTTTGTCCTATCTGTGAAATTTAAACGTTAGCAGTGTCCTATAATATTCCAATTATGCAAAGAAATCCCGTTAATTTTCTAGACTTCACTAGTTCACTGCCGGACACTATTGAGTGAATGACTAACTTCAAGTTTTCTATTAAGGTAATAACATATATACATGTACATCAAATTAGCTGTAAACTGTACATGAGCATTGTCCCCATCAATACCCCCAATTATTGCAATAGCAACAATTAAACTGATTGAATCTTTGGGCAGCACAAAACGTACGCCTATTTAGTACAGGGTCTAAAAATCCGACTATTACTTAAGTGATTGCAATCACTACAGTCGATTCGACAACTAATGGTCGTTATATTCCCACTTCAGTAATCATCAATAGTGATCTGTCAGTTTATGACAGGTTCAATGACCCAATCGCAATGCTACATCAAGTGTCACTCCAAGTACCTCGGTCTTGAGCCATCTGTTTCAGCATTTCATATCATGTGGCTCCACATTCTGCGATTAAATAATCTAGAAACCATTTACAAGATCTTCCCCTCTTCTTCTTTCCATGTATACCTTCCATGAATCTGATCATCAAGCCATCATCATGCCGCGTTGTGTGTCTTAGCCATTTCTTCTGTCTCTCTCTGATCATTTGAAGCCCCACCCACTTTTCTTGAACTCGTTGCAACACCTCTTCATTCGAAACTCTGTCCCTCCAAGAAACACTTGTAATTTACGCCAGCACCACATTTCGACCACCTCCAATCGCTAAATGTTCTTCCTGGCGAGTGTACACTCTATACTGGAGACTTCCCAATCACTTTCTCAAACTAATGTATAACTATACAAATAAATAAACGTTGATTGGAAAGGATGATTTCTGATGGGGAGGGGGTGTGTGCTGAGTGGTAGGATCTTGGTTTGTAAATTGTCTTTTTTTCTTCTTTATATCTATGTTCAATATTTAATTGTTAATATTTATATGTTATGGTAAAGTTTTCTTTATATAAACTGTACGTGTATTTTTACTGTGCACGGACCTGCGGAAGAACATGCTTAACCTGAAATACGTGCACAAATTAAATGAACTGAACCTGAAACTGAACTGACATACTGCAGTTTAATTGGAAAGCCTAACTACTACTAGCGCTTAGAGACGTTGGTGATAAGTGCTTTATGAGCACCGTTTTATTATTCTTATCCAATATTAACCTGCTGATAAACTGTTAATTATGTCACAAGATATTGAAGATATCGTTATCAGTGTGTATCTTATGCGTCAGTCAACCTGTAATCAGGGTAATTGACGAAAGTTCAATGAGCACATTGCAAATATATGATGCGAAACAATTCTGAAAGTATGCAGAAGCGTTTCTTGGGTGAGTGACCCAAGCACCCCAATGTCTTAAAGATAAACTTGAATTCTGGTAACAAAATGTATACTGGCTAAGTAATGAGCATAAAACAGATATGGAAATCAAGGTAAGTAGGCCCGACACCATTTATGTAGACCCATATACATCTTTCTGTGTATAGTGCCTGTTACTTTACCAAAAATGGGCCAAATTTGTCATGGTTTTGATGACTCCAGAACCTTGCAGTACACACCAATACTTTGATCAACTTTTTCTGATCTATTCCACAAATTTTCTTTCGCAATGCAATCGTATGACCAGAACTCAACTTTATTTTTGAAGCCTCCTAAAAGTTTCGAGGACGCATGAATACAGGAAGTACCTAATCCCCCTCCAAAAAACAACAATCAAAGCCATCGAACCGAAATCCAAAATCAAATAAAAAGGAAGAAAACCTATCGACAGAAAAGTAATATTTTTAGGGATTGGGAGTAAAGATACGCATTCACGAATTATTAAATTACTATCGAAGGTGAGCTTGAAAAGTGCATCATTTTCAAATTGACCAAAATATAACAATGTCCTATTGAGTTGTAAATATACCGTGTGATAATACTTGTCCAGGGTGGGGGGGGGGGGCGTTCAGAAAGGGGAAGAGGAGTTATCAATTATATGAGAATTGTAGGCCTAAAGAAACATATTTTATTGTAATTCTTGACTATGTGGGAAGTAATGAACTAATACAGAAATAATGAATAAACAGCAAAAACATTTTTTTTTAAATGCATTATCTAGTAAGGCCGATAGCGATAAGTGAGATATGAAGCAAAATTAATTTGTATACTGAACGTATCAAACTACGGTTCCCGGGTTAAAAAAAAAAGGCTTGTAGGTATATTGCCTTGGTTAATAATTATATTTGCAAACAGTTACGAATCTAAAGTTCAATTCTTTTATTACTTTAATGCGAATTTTAATCATAAATATCTTTATCACCAGGCTTTATGATTCCTTTTTCTTTGCTTAGTCGTGTGCAATTTTTTATTTACATGTATTCCGTAGTCCTTTGCACAGTTCAAACAGATGGAGCTTCCATGACAAACAAATCTAACGTTAGGATGGGCATTCTTTGGATACACAGTGATGACGTCAAGTAATGCCAGTTTAACAGATGATCGCAACGAAGGAATATAGGATTTAATTCTCTGCGACCATATAACTTACTGATCCAGTGATGCCGCGAGACATTAACAAATATGGATGATGTGAATCAAGAGATCCACGATGCTGTGTTGCGGGGTAATCTTGAAGCAGTCGAAAATTTGTTAAAACTAGGTTCAGACATAAATCAAACAAACCGAAATGGAAAAACACCGTTACACATAGCGATCCAGAAGGGCCAGGAGAAAGTCATCGAGTATCTCATAAACCATGGAGCTGATGTGGAGAAGGCGACTCAAGATGGACAAACACCATTACATCTTGCTGCATCATACGGACGTCTTAAAGCAACGAAATGTGTACTCAGCAATGGAGCTAATATGGACAAAGAAGACGATGAAGGCTACACTGCATTATCCAGCGCTGTATGGTATGGTCATCTTGATATAGTACGATTCTTTATCAGTCAGGGGGCAAAAGTGAATCACGTTAATACTAAAGGCTGGACTCCTTTACACATTGCAGCAGGGTTCGGTAAACTTGGTGTCACCAAATGTCTCATCAGCCAAGGAGCTGAGGTGAATAGGGGAAAAAATTATGGTCGGACTGCATTACACCTTGCTGCTCAGGAAGGTCAACTTGATGTCACCAAATATCTCATCAGTCAAGGAGCTGAGGTGAATAATGGAAATGATGACGATTGGACTGCATTACGCAGTGCTGCTTTCAATGGTCATCTTGATGTCACTAAATATCTCATCAGTCAAGGAGCTGAGGTGAATAAGGGAGATAGTGAAGGTTGCTCTGCATTACACCTTGCTGCTCAGGAAGGTCAAGTTGATATAACCAAATATCTCATTAGTCAAGGAGCTGAGGTGAATAGGGGAGATAAAGAAGGTTGGACTGCATTACACGTTGCTGCTCATCTAGGTGAACTTGATGTCACTAAATATCTGATCAGCCAAGGAGCTGAGGTGAACAGGGGAGATAATAATGGTACGACGGCATTACATCATGCTGTTCAGTATGGTTACCTTGATGTTGTTAAAGTCCTTACGGCGGGAGGAGCACAATTTGACGTAGGAGACATTCACGGTCAGACACCTCTACATCTGTCCTTAATCCTCGGGTACGGAAGCATTGCTGATATATTCAAGGACCGTTCCAATTCAAAGGTAAACAATTACAAAAATATCTTTATTTCACATTCATCTACCTTGATGTTTTCAATTCATAGATGTAAAATAACAAATAATGAAATAGAATTTAGAGCAAATAATGCATTGGCTACCTATTATTTTTTGTTTCAGACCTCACCAGCTCGAGGCTGACTTAGATACTGCCTTTGTATCAATATAATTATAACTCCAGTTCGAACTCATTGCTGTTTTTTAGACTTCATAGACAAGTTACAATTTCTGGTATCATTGGATTCACTTGATCACTTGTTATTTGTTAATACTTAATGTTTCTTTTTTTTATTCTCAAGTTTTCACGCTGCGCATTTGTTTTATATCCAACTCGACCAGGACGATTTAACGGATATCCATCTTGCCATCCAACACGGTCACACCTCTACCATTTAGAAGTCAATTTCTGAGGGAGCTGATCTCAATGTCCAGTCACCCGACGGACAGAGGTGTCTCCATGAAGCCATTAAACTCTGCAATAACAGCGAGAGAATTGTGGAACAAACTGACATACTGAGAAAGGTGAGTAACACTAATGAAACCGACACCAAACAGACGAGAGTCGAAACAACAAATTACGTCAAAATATTGGTCAGTTTTTGGAGTCTACATGGCGTGTAAATGACACATATACCGCTGCCGCTCTTCTAGGTCTAAAACCCGTGGTTGGTCTAAACATGGACTTACTAGTTGACAACTAGTAAGTCCATGGTCTAAACAAATGTGTACGTTGGTGTGTTTTTGTGTGTATGGGGAAGTTTACAACGTACATAGGGATTATCACTACTGTGAGTCCAAAAGACAGCGTAAAACCATGCTTGTGATGCTCATCCACCTCGAATATTGATGGACGATACTGTACTAAAATTAATACATATGTAATTATTTTTTGTTTTTTGTACATGTAATTGTTTTTTGTTTTCAGATCTCCGATGATTATTACAGGGGCGAACTATCTCCTAAGAGGGCCTTGGTGTTTTATCTCCTAGAGAATGGGGCCAGGATAGATGTGAGGGATGAGAGAGGCAATCTACCAATTCGATATGCCAAGGACGAAGTGGTCAAACAGATGATTTTGTCGAGGTGATTCTTTCATATTATAAGGAATATCAATGTCCCCGTCAATTTTCAGGCAAAAGATTGATAACAGATCTAACTTTTTTTGAGATTAAGTAACGGAATTAAATTTGTTAAATTGCAATTTCAATGGGTTTATTGGAAATGTTGATACTTAAAAAAAAAAAAAAGGATGTGTAAGTGAGACGATTAGATTGTACATTGTTCGTGACAAGTATGACTCTTTATATTTTCGGGGCTTCTAATTCAGCGCTAAAAGGTCGACTACTCAATCTCTGTTTTCCTTCTACTCAGGTAAACGATTCAAATTCCCTCCCATGTTTGTTTACAATATATATTCGAACTGTAGTTCTTTATATGTTTGTATTTTACGGCATTACCAGGTGCAAAGGTATATATTTTTTCTTCTTTTTATACCTAATGCTAAGATTAGAGCCTCATTTTAAAAGTAATAATCCTCGATAGGTGTCTGACCAAATTGTATAGAAACCACTTTTTACGTATGATTAATTTCAGGTTACCTTCTTTAGAGGAGATCAAGTTTCATCGAGGTAAGACCATTCAAACACATATTCCTTTATGAGGACCCACCTCTAAGTTTACATCAATGGTCCAAATACGATAGATAAACGCTGAACGAATCTCAAAATGAGAAGGAAAAAAGAGAAATAAAAAGATACATATGAAAAAAAAAGTAATGTGGAGAATACATTATTGATTTACTATAGGCCCTAATTTTAATATAACATACATGTGTTGATTACCAGAGCTTGGGAATTAACACAACCCTTGGAAATTGTAATGAATTCAATTATTATTGTGGACAAGATTTGACTGAAAACAAGTATCGGTTTTTCATTCCAATGACTATCCCAATCTCCAAACCCATTTAGTTTGTTTCAAATATGTTCTTATTATCGTGTAATTTCCTTATGTTTTAAATAAACAACAGATGAACCATCAACACCTGCCATCGTCTCTGTTGAAGCCAAAAGCAATACCAGTCAGGAAATTGAACTTGAAGACCATGGCGTATCAATGTTTATTCCTCCGGAGGCTGTTAACCAGAGTGACCGGTGCAAGATCACCTTTTCTCTCCTACGAGACCTTCCAAGTGTTGACATCCAAGATGATGAATCAGTGGCCTGCTACGGGATCAGATGTGACCCTCCAAACATGATCTTCCACCAACCTGTTAAGATTAGGATACCACACTCTACCTTGACCATCAACCCTGATCAAGTGAAACCAGACATCGTTTCCCATGTATGGGATTCTGTAAACGGTAAGTTCATCTGGTCAGCAGCTGAAACTAACCTGTTTTTAATGCTGAGGTAAACGAACATTGATGCCCTGAGATATCTTTGCATCAAACCAAGCAAATCACTTTCGGGACAATACTTATGAGTTGCGATATGGCTAAGTGGTAGAGATTGGTCTCGTAACCGGGAGGTCTGGGGTTCCAGTCGATGTCCTAGTGCCCTTTTGTAAGTTAATACTTACCAAGTGGAATGAAGAGGACTTAAAGCTGATTGTCTCCTTGTTGCTTTTTAACAAGTTTACTGCTTTCCTAGCAGTGGGGTAAAATGGCAAAGCAAACTAAAATATTACAAATATAAATTCTTAGTATACGATCATATGTTATTATCTTCGTTTTCCATCGCAGTTAATAGAAATTGAAATAGACCATATGCACGCTAAAACTTGACTCTTAAATCCTGAATTCCGTAAAAATTCTAGTTCGAGTATCGTCATCATCACAGCGCCACCGTACAGCGACTTTTTCAACTCGCATTTTTCTGTATAAATTTTCGTTAAATGGAAACGGGTGAAAGGAGAGATTTACTGCTCGTCAGGATGGCTTTTTTGTTTGTTTTACTTGAAACAATTCTCCACAAAGACACCATTACTGACAGAAATATTGGATGTCACTATACAATTTAAAGGACAGCTCGGCTCCATTGCGAAATAACACTTCTTAAAGCTTATCAACACTAGTGTAGCTAGGAGGGATTAGACCACACAGCGAAGTCACTGACAGGTGGCTATCTCATCAACTCAGCTCTCAAATAACATAAGAAATAGAGGATCATGGGGGACCAACAGGCACCGATTAGGGAAGTTTTCTATATAGAGGGAGCAAGTAGCTACAAGTAGGATAGTGGGGCTTTATTAAAACAAATGCATTTTGTTTCTGTTACCCACTATAAACAATAGATCTACCAAGGATATCTAGGATGATGTCATCCAGCTCACCAGACGAACCACCATACTGCAGAGTGAACAAGAAGCACCTTGACTTGTATATTGGTCACTGTGCTGAGTGGTGGGTTCTTATTCCTCTCGAACAGCAGGTGATCCGACATCAACTTATATGCACTCCATACATCCCAGATACGATAGAAAGAGGCAAAGAGATTGAAGTTCATCTTCATATCCATGCGAACCTTCCTGGGATTGACGCGGTAAGCACAAAGCATCGTATGGTGGCCCTGAAGGGACATCGCGAATAGACTAAATCGCGAAAAATTGGCGATAAAATTCACGATATCGTCAATTTTATCGCCAATTTTTCACGACGAAATTCACGATATCGTGAACTTATCGTGAACTTTTCACCATAAAATTGACGATATCGTATATTTTATCGTGAAAAGTTCACGCTAAAGTTCACGATAAAATTGAAGATATCGTATATTTTATCGTGAATTATTTTCTCCTGGCCTGGGCGGTTCGTAAACAAAACCAGCCCTAGCTAGCTTGATTGAAGACGATTATTATGACGAGACGTTTTTACGATGATTTCTGTGAAAATGGTAGGTTTAACTTCATATTATGCTCTATTTGTATTTTATCTTTGACAAGATAGGGATAAAAGTAATTGCACAGCGGAAAAATTACCCGGTATGCAATTAATGGTCTAGATGCTCTCAATGGCAATGCATTTTCCCATACATTCATTTCCATGTTGTAATATGTATTGAGTAATGTAATTGTCTAGGCCTACTTTTATTAGTAGGCCTACGTACTAGCACACTCAATTTCTCAAACTGAGTCAACAAAGACTGACAGAGTCGATGTAGAACTAATACTAATAAGTAATAGGTAGCAGCGGCTAGCAGAATATTAGTATCATTCTAGTGCACTAGCTGCATGCAGCTGCAGACCTAGGCCTAGGCTAGTATAGGCTATATAGAATAATGCATGATTGTATGAATTGTATTGAAGATGATTTAGTCGTAGGCTCTATGGCTCCAGTGATTATTGCATTGGCAGACATTTTATTTTTAATATTTGTTTCAATGCTTGCAACAACATGAATTATTAATTAAGCAAGGGCCTAGCCTAGGTCACTCGAGTAGACAATAGCATGCTAATGCGTATTGACCTCTATAGCGCTGCATACGTGCTGAGAGGGCAATCGATTGCACACAATTACACACTCGTGAACACAATGAGTACGAAGTGACTGATATGATCGGCAAGTTTGACAGTAGACTCGCGATTTGAATTTTCATAGAGGTAATACAAAAAAGTACACTAATGCTGCTATGTGTGGCCTAGGTCGGATATTGTTTCCAGAGTGATGGTACTGCAACTGCAGAGCAGGGTTTGAAAGATATTTATTTAAGAAATAAACCAAAAATTGTACATGGCCAGGCCCATGCATGCAGACACGGACTGTTAACCGTGGTAACACTAACAATATGTAAAACTGTATCGGAGCTTGGAGATAATTGATAATTTGTGACACTGATGCAGTGATAGATCTAAACTTCTGGAGCAAAATCAAACTTGTATTCAATCCTGAAAATCTCTCTGCCAAATAATTGTCTAAATTCTGTTTCTCTTTGTACCGGTAATCAAAAAATGTATTTTTTATGTTATTATTGCAGGAGCTACTGACTACAAGCATGAAATAGATGTGACGCAATTGGATTTAATCGATCAACAGTACTGTTTGGCAATGGGAGAAAGTGGTAACGGGAGGACCTTCAGTATCCAGTGATATTTCTTTTGTATTGTGTTGTTTCGGCAATATATCAATAAAGCAACAGTTTGACCGACTTGCCTGCATCATCACTTTTGTGCTGAAAACCTTATTTTGGTTGTTTGAAGGTCGCCATTTTCCTTTTTTATCGTCAACATTGACCTTCCGTCTTCATTCATCATCAGAACTCTACCTTTGACATCGACCATTCGTTTCTTCGTTCATAAGCATCATGATAACTTTACTTTCGCCATCATCGACATCGTTTCTGTGTATGAAGACCACGCCATCTTTCTGTTTGACAGTATACAAACCCCAGTTTGTATATTTAGACTAATATTTACACCGTCAATTTCCGTTCTTTGTTTGAAGGTCAGGATTTACGCTTACCTTCCACATCGTCAGAAACTTTGCTTTTCTTTTCCACACCGTCTCTTTTTGTTTCTTCGACATCGTCAGAAACTTGGGTCTTCTTTTCCACATCGTCAAATCTTGTTTCTTCGAGATCATCAGAAACTCTACCTTTGTCGTCATCGACAGAATAGACCCTAATTGTTTCTTTGACATCGTCGGTTCATCATCATTGACAATAACATCAACGCATTTGACAAGTTTGATGATAATGTAGTGTAATTTGAAAAGCGGCAGTCTTTCGCTTTATAAATAGACTACCTTAATTGTTAACATGTGACTGTTATTGGAATATTTCCCGGCTAGATTTTAGCACGGATTTGAATAAACGCTCATGGTTTAAATGATATATCTTGTGTCCACTATTTTTTATTATAGCTGTCTGGTCTCTCGTGAATCCCAGTAGAAAGAAAAGGAAGAATTAAATTAGGAATTAATTGGGATGTTGACCAAGTTACGATCATCGATCATGATCATTCAACTATATAGTTAAGCTATTATATGGAAAGATACTGGTTTACAACCCTGTGATTATTAAGGATGTTCCCTTTTTATATGTTGATTATTGAAACGTAATTTACTCCTGAATACTTAATCAATTTGTGATTAATAGATTCAAGAGCCTTCAAAGATTGTCGTACATGACATGTTTTTTTTATAATTGCATGGAAGCATTTATTTTGTGTATTCTGTAAGTCAGGCTATTATAGCACCTTCAATGTGGAGAGGGTACATAATCCTTTATAGCCTTATTTTCGGGAATGTTATCTTTGAATATAAATTTTTAGAGTGGGAGGGGTGGGGCGGGGGAGCTGCAATATTGCATGCCTTACATGTATCAGTTTCTTTCCCAGATGACGAGAGTTTCGTTCTTGCCTTTCGTGGGGTCCTTTAAGGTGGGGGATTGGCTCTGGGACTGGGTTACATTTTCTTGTGTGTGATAGGTTATGGATGTTCTGATTAATTGTAAATTGTTCTCCCTCAACGTGAAAGGGATTAGGGACAGAGATAAAAGGGAACGCATATTTTTCTGGTGTAAAGATAAAGGGGCGGACATTGTTTTCCTACAAGAAACATTTAGTACTAGCGATTGTGAGGACAAGTGGGCTTCAATGTGGGAGGGTTCCAGTTATTTTAGTCATGGTTCTAATCACAGTAAAGGAGTTCTCGTTTTGATTGCGCCGAGGATAGATATTGAGATATTGCAAGTCTTAGAAGGCAGTGAGGGTAGATATATTTTTATAGACTGTAAGTTTCAAGGTGTTAGGTTGATTTTAGGCAATGTGTATTTTCCAACAAGAAATTTTGAGAGTGATCAATTGCAATTACTTCGAAAATTACGCAATAATCTGGCTAAGTTAAATAAAGATAACTACCCGGTTATAATAGATGGTGATTTTAACATGATTAGGGACATTAAATTTGATTATAACGGGAAATCTTCAAACAGGATTTCGAAAAGATTTAATCGAGAATTTGAAAAATTCGTGGAAGATTTGCAGCTTTTGGATATTTGGAGATGTAGGCATTCTTTAAAAAGGCAATTCACTTATATGCAAAACAATCCCTTTATGCAAAGTAGACTAGATTACTGGATAATATCGGAATGTCTAGAGGAATGGTTATGAAGTGCGATATAATTCCATCTGTTGCCCCTGATCATCATTCAATATTTTTACGTTTATTTGACAAAACAGTCAATAAAACGAATGGAAGAAAAGGGTCATATTGGAAATTCAATAATAGTTTATGTGAAAATGAAGATTATGTTAGAGAGTTAAAAAAGAAAATTTGTCAAATAGAAAACGAACTACAAACTAAAATAAAAGATTTTTTTAAAATGAAAATTCGGAGCTTTACACAAAAAAAATCAAAAAAATTGGCTGATCAAAGAAGAACAATAAGAACAGATTTAGAAAAAGAAATACAATGTTTAGAACAACAATTGACGGAAAGCACTAATGCAGATATTTTAGAAAAATTGGAAAATACAAAAAAGAAATTAAAGAAAGTTTATAGCTATGTAAATGAAGGAATTAGGATTCGATCACGAGCCTCGTGGTACGAAAGCGGAGAAAGGGATTCGCGTTATTTCAATCAATTAATGCAAAATAACAAAAGAAAAAGTACTACTAAACAAATTAAAACCTCAGATGGTGCTATTTGCTGCGATGAAAAAAGGATAACTGAAGAAATCCGGAAGTTTTACAGCATGTTGTACAGTAAAGTAGAGTACGAGTGCTCGGATAATTGTTATAATAGTTTCTTTCAAGGTTTACCGAAATTGACTGGAAAATCTCGAGAATACTGTGAAGGATCTATAAGTAATAAAGAATGCCTAGAAATCTTAAAAGAATTAAAACAGAACAAATCACCTGGAAATGACGGTTTTTCTTCAGAATTTTATCGTACCTTTTGGCCGGATATTGGAGATTTAGTTAAAGATGCCTTGAATGAAGCATATAGATTAGGAGAATTAGCATCATCGTCTCAAAAACAAGCTGTAATTACGTTAATCGCTAAAGATGGGAAAGATCCCTTTTCACTGAAAAATTATAGACCCATTTCCCTTCTTAATGTCGATTATAAAATTTTAACACAAATTTTGGCTAAGCGAATCAAGAAAGTATTAAATGAGATCATTATGGGAGATCAGGTGGGCTACATGAAAGGGAGGAATATTGGTGAGGCCATTCGCATTATAGATGATATTATTTTTCATACATCCCGTTACAATTTATCTGGTTTTTTGTTAGCCATAGACTTCGAAAAAGCTTTTGACTCAATTTCACATCAATTTCTTCAAAAAGTTCTGTCGTCATTTGGTTTCGGTCCATCCTTTCAAAAGTGGGTTAAAGTTTTATACACGAACACTCTAAGTTGTGTATTAAATGAAGGAGGGTCCACTGGTTATTTCAAAGTAGAAAGGGGAGTAAGACAGGGAGACCCTCTTTCTCCGTACCTCTTTATCGTGTGTATTGAAGTAATGGCACACAAATTACGAATAGATAATTTGGTGGACGGAATTAATTTTGGAGATAAGGAAACTAAACTAGTAACTTATGCGGATGATATGACAATTTTTGTTCGCAATAAAAAATCAATTAATAGGTTAAAAGTATTATTTGCAGATTTCGAAAAAATTTCTGGACTGAAAATAAACAACGACAAGACTAAAATATTAAGGTTAGGTTTATGTCAACGTTTAGATTGTGATTTTGCTTTTGGCGAAATAGTTGACTTTCTTAAGGTTTTAGGGATATTCTTTTCCCTCGATGAACACAAGAAAGAAGATCTAAATTATAAAGAAATCTTAAGTAAAATAAAAACACTTTTAAATTTTTGGAAGCAAAGGGATTTAACACTTATGGATAAGATTCAACTATTGAAGGTGCACATTTATTCTAAAGTTCTTTATCGGGCGTCACTTACTCCTGTTCCAAAATGGGTTTATGATTCACTGGATGAATTAACTTTTGATTTTATATGGAAAGGAAAAACAAATAAAATCAATAGAAACACCATGTTCTTAGACTATAAGCAAGGGGGGTTAAAGATGTTAAATTTTTCTGCACAAGTTAAATCGCAGCGAATTATGTGGATTCAAAAACTTCTAAACAAAGATGAAGACATGAAATGGAAACAATATTTTAACTTTGTCACTGAACACGTGGGTGGAGATTTGATATTTTCATGTGACTATATACCAAGTTTATTAAAAGTGACAGCTCCACAATTTTATATGGATTTATTAGAAGATTGGGTGAATACGAGACATATAAGGAGTATAGACATTGGTGATGTGGTAATTTTTAATAATAAACTTATTCGATATAAAGGAAGTTGTATATACGATAAGAGGTTGTATGACAAAGGAATTTACAAATTAAAACATATTCTGGAAAACGATGGTAAACTAAAATGTGACAGGCATTTTATCGATTTAGGTGTTGAAGTAAATGAAATTGAAAAGATCAAGCACTTTTATGCCTGTTTACCAGTTTGCTGGAAAAATAATTTTAGAAATGGAGAAGAACAAAATAATTCTGGAACTGATTTCACTTTGGGGAAGATAACAACTAATATAGCTGATCTAAGATCAAAACAAATTTATATGTACAATTAATAAAGAAAGATGATTTTAAACCTTTGATTTTTGAGAGAATTGGAAGGAACTATGGTTTTTCCTGTAAGGAAATAGAAAACATGTTTTTAAGACTAAGACAGTGT
Organism: Strongylocentrotus droebachiensis; assembly: GCA_035222895.1. Taxonomy (NCBI): domain Eukaryota; kingdom Metazoa; phylum Echinodermata; class Echinoidea; order Camarodonta; family Strongylocentrotidae; genus Strongylocentrotus; species Strongylocentrotus droebachiensis. Next base: position 106,997 of record JAVYIG010004632.1, read on the forward strand.
ACACTTAACAGTCGATTAAGAGAGTTTCAGTTCAAACTTATACATAATATATTATATACAAACAATCACCTCTTCCGTTTTGGTCTTGTCTCGACTAAGTTATGCTCATTTTGCGAAAAAGATGAAGAAACATATAAACATTTATTCTATACTTGTGAATTTGCACAATCAGTGTGGGGAATGTGCACGAGATTTGGAGTTTGGAGGAAATTCTGTATGGGAAAGAGAAGAGAAATAAAGGAAAATATCAATTAATGAATCATGTTTTAATTCTTGTTAAATATCTGATTTATAGAAATAGAGAACTTAAAAAACCACCCTCTTTTAATGAAATAAAGAATAGTATAATAGGGGATAAAGTAGAAGAAAGGAAATTGGCAGCAATGAGGGGAACTCTCACTATTCATTTTTCTAAATGGGAAAACCTGAGTATTAGACAAACAATTGGAACCCAGAGCCAGTCGTCCACCGGTTAAGAGGGGGGGGGGGGGGGGGGGGGAGGGGGATAAGGGAGAGGTCGGGTAGGGTTAACAAAAAGAGAAAACTTTTCTCTCAGGACAACAGTATAAAAGAAGTATAAGTTGCTACATTGTTAAAACAAAATTTTTGGATTATACAACTGCATATGTTTTCTTTGAAAATATGAATTTTTGTGTCGAATATGATGTATAGGAACTAACTATGTAAGTTTCCTTTGAAGCCGTTTGTAAGACAAAAATTTATACTGATTTATAATGTCATCACATTTGCAGTGAGCGTTACATATGATGATTGTAATTTGTACTATGATTATAATTTGTTTCAAGAGAGAAAAGAATAAAAACTGACCATAAAAAAAAAAATCCTAATCCAATTCTTGCCAAAACTCTATATGCAGCAACATCAATTCAAAAAGCCACAAACATGCTCTGAAGCACTCATTTTGTATGGTAATTTGATCCAATTATTTGATCTTGTTTGATTGTGTTTGTTACAAGGACACGTCTGTATAATTTCTGAACATATTTTACACCGTACCAAAGATTGCAGTAACTTCTTCCTTTTCAATATACTGCTCTAAGGATAAGCCATGTTGGGAGGGCCACAGCCTTCTGTAGTCTTAATAAATGCATATTCCACATTCTTACTCTTTTTCTTCCTGTTTCTTGATCCCTCGTTTTCTTCCTTTCTTCTCTTTTCTCCCTTCTTTTTATTCTCTTTCTGTCTATTTTGCTTCTTCTCTTTCTTCTTCTGCTCCTCTTTCTCTCTCCTACCCCTACCCCTTTCCTCTCTCATTCTTTTTTTCTTCTCCTCCCTCTGCTTCCTATCATTCCTCTTGGTCCCGTTTCTTGTTATGCTTAATTCATCATTCATACTTGTTCTACAGCTTTTTTATGAATGTAGAGTTCAGATAAAATTAATTTGTTTCTCTCTCTATAATGTAATTTACACATATCAGTCACATATATTGTTTCTAAATTCTATTTATTCATTTTGAATGCATGTAACATTGTCTGTTTGGAGCCACAGTGGCATTGATCTGTATTACTTTGACATGGAGTCAGGGCCTTTGTGACCCCAAACAGACGATATGTTAAACGTGTCCGTTAATATTTGTCTACATTATGCATCACGAATTTCAGTATGAATAATATGAAGTATTAGCCCTGCATTGTTAATAATAAAACATGACCTGGGCTTCTTCTCTTTTCTACTTGTAGTATCTATTCAACTGTATGTACTATAATCATGATTGTTAATAAAGTGATATTGAAACAAAAACTGCTGCAAAATTTAAGAAACTGAAATTGGGGTTTTCTGCCTACAACAGTAAACTCAAATAGGGCATTCTGTCATCAATATTCATCTTCAAACATATTTGTTTTAAAAATATTTGCAGAAGTGTGTGTTAATTTTTGCCACAAAATTTGGGCTGCTAACACTTTACATTTCTTGAAACCTCTCAAAAACTGATTACAATTGAAACGTGTAGTGTTTGTTGACACATGAAGTAATAACCAACACCAAACATGATTATGGTAACATTTGTTAGGTTATTTTAATATAAACTGTATAACCAAGTATGAACATAGGAAAATAGATCTGTAGTTGATACACACAGCTTTTGTAATAGATTTTCAAGAACATTTAAAAAATGTGCTTAAAAATGCCCATCTATTTACTGTGAAAGACAAAACAGAAGAAGTACATTTAATAACATAATTGGCGGTAATGCTTATTTGCAGGGGTGGCGATTTCTTTTCATGACCGGGGGGACAAAATGCGAGGGACGGGGGAGCAGTGGCGTATATTGAACAAAAACGTTGGGGGGGGGGGGGAGAGAAAAAATCTGCATCCCCACTCTAACATTGTACATGCAGGCCTCGTGGAACGTTTTTCATAGAGGGGGAGGCTAAAGTATTTTATTAGGTAGAGCAAAGCGAGCATAGCAAGTGGAGCGTCAATTGGCGTGTGGTCCAGGGGCGTAGGCCCATGAAGCTCAGGGGTTTTAGGCATTTAATAACGGTCAGATGAGCATCCAGGGGCTCGTCTTAGAGCCCCTGGTGGAGTCCAGGGGGCAGACCCCCCCCCGGAAGCTCAGGGTTTTGCGCATTCAATCACGGTCAGATGAGCAAACAGGGGCCAGCCATAGGGCCCTTGGTGGGGTCCAGGGGGCAGAGCCCCCAGAAGCTCAGGGAAAAACCATGCCATTTCAGCAACATTTGTAAATCACTGGTATCGAGTTAGAAATAAATCAAGTTTGAATTTTATTAGGGGGGCAACTGCCCCCAAGCCCCCCCCCTCATCATAAGGCCAAGGCGAGGGAGCAAAGAGAACGAGAGGGGTAGAGGTTACAGAAGTGACTATCCCTCACAGGTTTTTGAAGTTTTGTTGTTTTAACAAATTACATACTTTAATTAACAAAAGAATAGTATAAAAACAAGCAATATACCTTTTTCACACTTCACTTTTCTAGAATATGTACTGTACACTTCAAAGAATATTATGCGGGAAGATTTTTGCATTTTTATTTGTCTAAACGCTGCACTCTAGGGCCCTCCAGAGCCTAAAAAGTTTGTTACAGTCTTTAGTCAGTATTTGCTATACACTTTTTTCTCACTTTTTCACTTTTTCGGGGGGGGGGGGAAGATCCCCCCCTAAAAAATATTGAGGGGGGGACGTGTCCCCCTCGGGATCGCCGCCCCTGCTTATTTAAGAATGGAAAATTGCAAACATATGAGTATCTTATTTGGCATCAAATGACCATTTGCTTCAGCAATGTGAGAGCTGAACAATTGCTAAACAATTTACATGTATAAATAGTGGAGAGAAAACTTTGGAAGAACGCAAATATTGTTTTCCCTTGAACCATAATTGCATATCAATATCATTTCAATACCTTCAACATTACAACATACATGTATAACAAGAGATCAATGGACCTTGTGTTTAACAGAGCCTGTAAAATTAGTGGCCACATCAATTACTATATTATATTACTATATTATCACTTGTGCCCTTGGGTACCTACATCGAAAATGTACCACAGATGATTATTTTTTTAATATACCCCCCCCCCTCATGCATAAACATCTGGCAACACTACGTACAAGAGACCCTTAGGGGAGCACTGCCCCTGAGTCCTCATGAGGGGCAAGGTAATCAATACAAACAAATTCAGATCCCCTCTCAAATTGCTATATACATGTATGGACATTTTCGGGGGTTCCGTTGAGGGGCAAGGTACCTCAACAACCTATTATTTCTCATGAATAATCCCTGCCAAATTTGATTAAATTCTTTTGTACCGATGTATTTTTTTCAAAGAAAAATTGAACAATTAACCTTACAATGGTAACTGCGACCATGAAAATCTTAGAATATGTAGTTGTGATATATAATTTCCAAACCGGAATAGCTAATTGGTCGATTTTAGTCAAGAAACATTGTTGTATAGCTTAATTAATATATTGACTTTGAGAGGGAGCTATACAACATAAAAAGTTAATTATTTACAATTTCATAACTTTAGAATCGATTTCAACCGCGACAACGAACACTGATTATTGTAGGATAGTATATGCTTCCAATATGTTTATTTGAACCAAATTCAAGACCCCTTACCAAAACTTTGTAATACCTTTAGTAAGAAGCTCTGAATGTACACTATTTATTGAGCTGCTAAACAGTTAAATAAGGGCATTACAAGGACACAATTTGATATTGGACTGCATAAACACTCCGAGCAGCTTGATGACATTGCAGTGTTGGACAGTGTGATCAGCAAGGATAAGGCGAGAGGGCATCGGACAAATAGCTCGGGCAATGTCCTGCTCAGATGATTCTGGGCAGTGGCGTCGAAGTCTGAGGCTTCTACAAATGCGCTTCACCTGCCGAACACCATAAAGGGAAAGATAAATATATCACAGTTTAAACCCTAAATACAATTAAATATATACTATAATAATATTCCACCCAGCAACGCTTACATGTGCAAAACAATCATATAATGATACAAGATTCAAGATTCAAGATTCAAGATTTATTTATTTCTTTCCACTTGCATAAAAAAAAACATTTCATTCAGGAACAGTAGTAACAAATTCATCGTCAACTAGCATAAATACATTAACAATGAAACAGTTATAAAGACTTTAACAAATGTGGGAAAAAGAGGTGGTCTGTTAAAAAGCACAGCTTGTTAAGACACAGATCACCTTTACAAAAACAACATTTTTTAAAAGAAATAGGTTACAATACAGGGGGAGGGGGACTAATAATACTAATCTAGTTACCTATACAGACTATAAATAAATATCAGATCTACCACTAATTTACAAAATATGGTAGACTAAAAAAGAAAACAGAATAAAGATAATGTAAAAGTAAAGAAATAGGGGAAAGAGGATAATGTACAACACGGGGGGGGGGGGACAATGCTAATCCAGTTACCTATATTGAATATTAATAAATATCAAATCTATTCACTGTAAGTGTACAGTAGATGAAATTTCAGCTTACGTTTGAAGACAGAAGAGCTTACAGACTGCCTAATAGAACAGTCTAAAGAGTTCCAATACTTTGGTCCAGTATGTGCAAGTGTATTAATCCTAAGCTGAGTTCTAGCTGATGATACATGGTATAAGGCAGCCTGCCTAGTAGAATATTTGTGTATTTGGTTATTCTTTACAAAAATAGATGATATTGCCATGGGAGCTTCACCCTTCTCCAACTGATACATAAGATATCCCAGATATAGAAAGTATATATCTTTTACCTTCAGCATTTTATTTTCATAAAATAGCTTGTCAGTGTGAGCACGCCAGTCAGCTGCCGAAATAATTCTCACTGCTCTCTTTTGAATGAGCAGAATTTTATTTAAGTAGGATTTGGCTGAGGCACCCCAGGCTAGCACACCATAATTTAAGTATGGCAAAATTAAGGAACAGTACAACATGCTAAGTACATTTCTTGGGAATATAAACTTCAATTTGTTGATCATACCAACATTTCTAGAGAGCACTTTACTTAATTGAGTAGTATGCATCTTCCAAGTCAATTTATCATCAATGTGGAGACCTAAAAATTTAATAAATGAGACCTTTTCAATATTTACCTGATCAAAGACTACATTACCAGGCATTACTGTTTCACTATTACTGAATAACATGTATTTAGTTTTTAATAAGTTAAGTGACAGTTTATTTGCATGAATCCATTTAGTCAATACACAAAGCTCTCTATTTACAGTTTCTAAAAGAGTGTTTAAGTTTCTATGAGAACAGAATACACTTGTGTCGTCTGCAAATAGCAAAAAAGAAAACGTCTCTGAGGATTTTGGAAAATCATTTACATATAAAATAAAAAGCAGGGGACCCAAAAGGGAACCTTGAGGTACTCCACACGTGACGGGTAACATATCTGAACAAACTTCGCCGAGCTGCACAAATTGCTGTCTGTTACTAAGATAACTTCTAAACCATTCGAGTGCAGGTCCTCTTACCCCATAATAAGAGAGCTTGTGCAACAAAATATTATGGTTCACCGTATCAAAAGCTTTGGAATAATCCAAAAATATACCAACCGTATGGAGGTGTTTATCAAGTGCCGAAGATATTTTGTCAAGAAGACATAACACAGCATGAGAAGTTGTGTGTTTCTCGCGAAAACCAAACTGAGAATTTGAGAAAACTTGACAAGACTTCAAAAAATTTATCAATCTGATATATACAAGTTTTTCCAAAATCTTGGAGAAGACAGTAAGTAGAGAAATTGGTCTATAATTACCCGTTTCTACAGGGTTCCCTTTTTTATATATAGGCACAACTTTAGCTATTTTCATTTTTTTAGGAACACTTCCATGCATTAAAGACAAGTTATAAATGTGAGTGAGAGGTACGACTACAAATGAAATTACTTCTTTTATCAAATCATTAGTTATTCCATCATATCCAGGGCTCTTTTTCCTTTTCAAGCCACTTACAACATCTATAACCTCAGAAATCACTACAGGAACAAAAAATAAACTCTTTTCATTTGGACTGGTTAAATAATTTCCATAGGTTTCCTGTATATCAGGTATGGAGCTAGACAGAGTAGCACCAATGTTAGAAAAATATTCATTAAATGCTTCACACATAAGTTTCTTATCTTCAATAAGACCATCCTTCCAGGTGAGTTTTGTAATACTCTGTAGTTTAGGATTGGTTTTCAAGACATTTCGAATAACTTTCCATGTTCCTTTAACATTGTTACAAGTAGATTGGAATTGAAAATGATAATAGTCTTTCTTTGCTTGGCGCAGAGCAGAAGTCAATATATTTCTATAGTTAGTATACCTTAACTTGGCTACACCAGTCTGCTTTGCTTTGTATATACAAAACAAACGATTCTTTTTATTTATGGACCTAAGTAAAGACTTAGTGACCCATGGCATTCGAGGTACTTTTTTATATTCTTGCTTACTTCTCTGCACCAAGGGAAAGCATCTGTCATAAAATAACACTATTATATCCATGAATTTATCAAAAGACTTATCAACTTCTGTTTCACATAAAACTTCGTTCCACTCAACAGTTTCCAATTCTCTCTTAAATTTTGTAATATTTCCCTGAGTGAATTTCCGTGTTAACTTATCATAGGATTCATTACAAGAATTCTTTAATGCTAAAGATGTTCTAGCAAATATAGGGAAATGATCCGATATATCGGCCACTATTATACCAGCAGCGGGAAAAGGGTGCAAATTGGTGAAAATATTGTCAATTAAGGTTTGTGAGTTTTCGGCTACTCTAGTTGGCTTATTAATCAGAGGAATCAAAGAGAATGTACTTAAAGTATCAACAAAATTATTAACAGAGTTATCGCGATCATAACTTAATAAATTTATATTAAAATCACCCATAATAATTATTTTTTTATTTCTGAATAATGGGCTTGAAAGAGTGTTAGACAATTCTTCAATAAATTCATTCACATCACCATTTGGTGGCCTGTAGACTACTCCCACTAGCAAATTTTTTTCTCCAGGAATTATAATCTCAACAAATAGAGACTCTAATGAATCATTCATAATGTACAATTCTGTTTTTGTATGACACTCAAATGAAATGGGAATATACATTGCTACACCACCACCGGATCTGCTTTGTCGATTATTAGTGATAAGTTGATACCTAGGAAGATCGTACATAAACAGGAGCCCCCAACAGTTGATTTAAAATAATGCAATAGCATTATCAGATATTTTATAAGCATGCAATTCAAAGCAATGATACATGAAGGTTGGTTTTATGTTATTAAGAAATGTTCCAGGTTTTTGAAAGATTTATATTTCGGGTTAGGTACATCCATGAATAAAATTATAACAAATACAAAAACATCACGTATACAAAAATTGTTTCATAGTTCATACCTCTCTTCCTGATGCCATCTCGATAATGCTCCATGAATACCCTGCTACCGTAAGAGGCAATCTGGTAAAGTACTGTGCATTATAGAATTTGTGAAATCAAGGAGCAAAACAATTTTTTTTTTTAAACTTAGAAAAGCATCCACATGTACACTAAATAACTGTTTTAACATCTATTATATCAAGTGGTTAGCTTTGGAATACTAGTTACTCATGTATTAAGATCCTACCAATGGTTTACACATAAAGTGAAGTATTGCAGAACACTTTTGGGGTTGAAATCAAATGAATTGCACATTTACAATGACTTGAAAATATGTATGACTTGAAATATTTCAAAGGTCATACATTTAGGTCTGTGACATTGTTCCTGATTAAAAGAACATTAAGACTCGTAAGCATACCAATGTACCAGTACAGTTCTCTTGATGCCAATATTATAGAAATGGTAACCTCGCTCGATTCATTATGCGGAATGAGGATCACTATTCATAATACGGGAAGAAGGTTGCTATTCATAATACGGGAAGAGGGTCGCTATTCATAATACGGAATGAGGGTCGTTATTCATAAAAATTAAATAAGCAAACAAAATAATAACTAGACTTTAATTCGTCACTTTGACGAATTAGGTGATACGTAAGCTATTTTTGTATCATGAAAGTTTGCCGATGATGATCTAATGATAATATACATAAATACGACAATGGCGATATTGATAATGATGATTTTTTGGTTTTAAATGACGATGACCATGATTAAAAGTGGTATAGCGCCCCCTTCAGGTATTCGATAGAGAATTGTTATATGATTGCACTATTAATTTATTAAACAAGCTCAAATTTTCGCCTGATTGCAGAGCCTACCAATCATTGAACTGATATTTCGACGCACTACATACGCAACATAATGAACAAGTCTAGACTGGAATTTAGTATCAATCACCTCCCATAGGCATAACACGCATATTAAGCAAAAATCTGACATATGTCGACTTTAATCACAATTTTCACCATAATGACGTTATCAAAATGAATAAATATTGGTAATGAACTTGTGGAGGATTGTCTCAGCTACAACATATCAAAGTTTATAAGAAAATCGATCAATATTTACAGATATACATTCGATTTCCCATAAAGATGCTGACGTCATAATGTGCGTATTCGTATTTTGACTTCCAAGGCTATTATAATGACGTCACGATGTACTTAATGGCCAAATGAGACATGAAATCATATCTCCGACTCATACTCTATCTAAACAAAAATTGGCAGTCCTTATTCATCCCAATGGACTTTTGATAGGCATGTTTTTGCCAATATATGCTATGTAATACATGAGCTCGCACGCACGGATATTTATCTTCAACGGACGCTCATTCCGTTATTAATAGTGATAAAGAGATGAACATGGTATCAAATTGTTCAGAAAATTATGAGGAATATTCTGTCAAAACTAATATACAAGGAATTATTTTTCGTTCGGCCGTGACAAACGAAAACGTGCAAAAATGCGTGTTTTCGCGATTTTTTATGAAATGCTTATAATGGCCTTAAACGTATGCAAAAAATTTGTTAAACGATTTTGAGCAATTTAAAATTTTACGCGCGCGTTAACGCGCACACAAACGGGTACGCGCATTTTTGCGCGCATTTATTGACCTGAAATTGACCGGACAGATATTGATCTTAATCCTGATAATTATAAATGAGAAATTCCTTTCTGTTATGAAGATATGATCATAAGTTTATTTTCACAAAATGGCGCCTGGATGACGTCACGATAATTTTGAATCTCTAAAAAGTCACGCAGTTCTAAGTTAGACTAAGATCTATCATCATGGCAAGTTTCATGATAATGGCTTTATTCAGTCTTGAGATATCCTGCGAACAAATTCGAGGAAGAATAATAAATAATAAATAAATAAATAAATAATAAAAATCTTGACGAAATCAAAAGGTGATACGTATATTTCATACGTATCACCTAACAAGAAAGGGGAATTTTGAAAAGGGGACACCCCCACTCCCATGGCTGTGGCGTAGCGATGGGAGGGGGATGATACATGGCCTTGAATATTTGTCGAAAACATTTATTAAAAACAAACATTTTTAGGAAATAAAGAAAAAAGGCGTGCTACAATAATGTACATCACCCCTACCCCCAATCAGTCCGACCACGCTGCGCCATTCGGCCCACCCTCCCTGCAACATTCCCTTAGGACAAGTACATATTACCAACAATTTTCGTCAAAGGGATAGACAAAAAAGATCCGCACCACCCCACTCTTACATGCAGGCCCCGCTGAACGTTTCTAAAGTAGGTGAGGGGGGGGGGGGGGTAGGTATGTACGATTAGGTAGAGCATTGCATAAATTGGCGTGGGGTCTTGGGGGAAGCCCCTGCGGGGGTCAAGGGGTGGAGCCCCTAGAAGCTCAGGAGTTTTATACATTGAATTACCATCGATGAGAATATTTTTATACCCTATTTGTGACACTGACAGGTCACGAATTGGCGTGGGGTCCAGGGGCGGAGCCCCCAGAAGCTCAGTGGTTTTGGGCAATAAATTACGGTCAGATTAGCATCTTTTCATACCTTATTTGTGACATTGACAGGACACAAATTAGGTTAGCTCCAGGGGGCAGAGCCCCTGAAGCTCAGGGGCTTTGGGCAATAATTACAGTCAGGTGAGCATATTTGTATACCTTATTTGTGACACTGGCAGGTTAAGAATTGGTGTGGGGTCCAGGGGGTGGAGCCCCAGAAGCTCAGGGGGTATAGGCATTTAATAACAGTCAACTGAGCATATTTTGATACCTTATTTGTGACACTGACAGGTCACGAATTGGCGTGGGATCCAGGGGGCGGTGCCCCCGGAAGCTCAGGGGTTTCAGGCAATAATTACGGTCAGATGAGCATATTTTGATACCTTATTTGTGACACTGGCAGGACATGAATTGGCGTGGGGTCCACGGGACGGAGCCTCCAGAAGTTCAGGGGTTTTAGGCATTTTATAACGGTCACATAAGCATGCAGGGGCCCGCCTTGGGGCCCCTGGTGGGGTCGATGGGTAGAGCCCCTGAAGCTCAAGGGTTTTAGGCATTTAATTCACCTTTCTTTCTTTCTTTCTTCATGAATTTGCCATTTTCCAACAAACGATAAAAAAGTATAATTTACTAAACATTGAGGAAAAAATCTCTGAAAATTATGCCATTTCAGCAGCATTTGTAAATCACCGCTATCGAATTATAAATAAACCAAGCCCCCCCCCCCCCCGCGATCTACACCTTATTGGCGGGAAAATCGTAACTGTTCTCCCCTTCTTTTTTTCTTCCTCTTTTTTGTTCCCATTTAGCTCTCCTATTTCCCTTTCCCTTCCTTCCCCCCGTTTTTGGGGGTGGGGGAAGGGGGGGGGGGGGGGAGGCAAGGGCTTTTTGCCCCCCCCCCCGAACTACAACTTGTTGGCGGGAAAATTGCAACTATTCTTCCTCTTCTTTCTTTCCCTTTCTCCCCTCTTTCCCTTCTTTTCCTTCTCTCTCTCTCTTTTTTTTTTAGGGGGGGGGGGGGGGCAAGGCCTGCTGCCCCCCCCTGGATCCGCGCCTGGTTATATACCATCCTTTCATAAATTATACACAATATAGCAAGATATATTTTCCATATAAGTAAGGAAGTTAGATTTTCAAGATTTTAAGCCATTAAGATATGATATTGTGACCGTTAGGCGTTATGCGAACGATGGCGTACCCTGTATTACCGGTATGTCTTTTTTTAAAGTATATTGTACCTTTTATCTTTGATGATTATATAGAGACATCCCCATTACCTTCATGTAGCTTATGAATCTGCCCCGCTCCTGTGGTGACAAAAAATACAGTAAAACCCAACACACATATAATCCTATTCACCTATTGTAATTTGTCCCCCCCCCCCCCCATTTCTTAAAGGTAATACAAAGTTTCGGGAATTTTGAAAATGGCCGGATAGCGATTCTTGAAAATGTTGATATATTTGGATGCCCTAAGGATGCATTACAAGCACTAGAAAATTTAGCCCCTAAACACTTCTGCTTTCGAGAAAATTTGAATATCAATGCCTATACGGCCATCTAATGGTAGCTGCTAAAATGAACATCTCTTAATATGCAGTTGTGATATATAATTTCCAAACGGGAATAGCCAATCGGTCGATTTTAGTCAAGAAACATTGTTTTAATGCTAAATTAATATCTTGACCTTTAGAGGGAGCTATACAACATAAAGAGTTTATTATTTACAATTTCTTCTTTAAACTTGATTTCAACCGCGACAACGATCACTGAATACTGTAGGATCGCATATGCTTCCAATATGTTCATTTGAACCAAATTCATGACCCCATACCAAAACTTTGTATTACCTTTAATATAATTTTGTTTGCTTATTTAATTTCTATGAATAGCGACCCTTTCTGTATTATGAATAGCGAACCCTCTTATTGTATTATGAATAGCCACCCTCTTCTCGTATTATGAATAGCCACCCTCTTCTCGTATTATGAATAGCGACCCCCTTCTTCGATTATGAATAGCGGTTCTTACATGTATGAATAATGACCCTAATGAATAGTGACCCTTTTCTCAAATTATGAATAGTGGTCCCTATGAATAGCGGTCCTTATGAAAGCGGTCCTTATGAGTAATGACCCTTATCTCGTATTTTAAATAGCGACCCTCATTCCGCATCATGAATAGCCACCCTCTTCTCACATTATGAAAAGCAACCCTCCTATTCGATTATGAATAGCGGTTCTTACATGTATGAATAATGAACCTAATGAATAATGACCCTTTTCTCAAATTATGAATAGTGGTCCTTATGAATAGCGGTCCTTATGAAAGTGGTCCTTATGAATAGCGGTCCTTATGAATAGCGGTCCTTATGAATAGTAAGCAGATCTCATTTTAACAGACCTTTAGATGAGCATACATTAGGTATGTACACTGCATTTCAACTTTTAAACAAAAAGGGAAACTGCCCAATTCTCCATTGACAATTCTAACAGGTCTTAAAAATAAAGTAGTCCTTTTTATATTTAAACTGGTGTCTATTGGACATTTCTAGTTCATACCTTTACAAATAAAATATTTTCTTGTGCAAGCTTCATTTGAGGTTCTTGTTAACATTTTTCAGATGAGAGAAAATGGTGATAAGGTAGTGACTTCAATGCTCGATATACAATTAAAGATAATCTGAAAGTTTGAGTGAAAACAGGCTATCATTAATGATCAAAATTCGAAAAAATGATCTGCTTAATTCCGGAATTCTCCCAACTATTATTATCATATGTATCAACTAGGTTTTTAGCAAGGAAAATTAAAAAAAAAAGCATTACAAGCCGTTCGACTTTAGTAACACTCCTTCATAAAGAAAACAACATCTTAGGCCAGCCCCCAGGGGTTGTTAAAGAGAAGGGAATGCGAGGGATATGAAGGGAAACAACATCAGTGTCTGTAACAGCAGCTTAGCAATCTATAACCCATCATTATCTAAGATAATTTTTATTTTGTTATCATTTCAACGCATACACTCAATAAGGATACATTCAGCTTATTTCCCATCATCCTGAGCTGGTTTGTATGGAGTGTTGATACATGGCAGTTGTACTACAAGTTGTAGGGCTTGCTTGCATGAATGCCAACCAGGTAATCTGTTGAATGAATAATAAAAGAAACATATGCAAACAAAATCTAGTGATAAACTTTGCACATTATAAAACAAAAAGAAAAACATCATAACACTTTTTTTTTTTACTCCAAGAGATGAATTTTTGTAAGATAATCACACTGTGATTGGATTACCCTTTAGCGTTTACGGTTAGACTTCATGCATCGTAGGACTCTACGAGTTCGCTGCCCATCAACTAAAAAGTTATGAGTCTTATGTTTTTATCAAGTTTATGACAGAGATATAACCGTGTCAGAGGCGTCATAAATACATACGGTAGTACTTAGTCAGGATGTTGTCCTTAATCTTGGCAAAGAGGTCTTAGTTAAACATGTAGCGGACAAGTAGCTTACTAAAGCTGATTTGGTCAAGAAGTTAGACTTATGACGGTTTCGAGAAACGGGCCCCTGGCCTGGGTGCTAGCCGACATTCACTAAATAGACTAGTAAATACCTAATAGTAATATAGATCTAACTTAAAGTGACTCGGTAACATTGCCTCAGATTCTGAAACAAAATCATGGATTTAGCTCATGCTGCAATCATAATTTTAAACCTTTAAACCTTTAGCTTAGCCTCTGTTAGGTCAGTCAGGAATCCCGTGACTTTTACAAAACAATCGTCTGTCTGATTATCAAGTTATTTATGATTGGAGATCGAAATTAAACTTTGCGTTTTCCTAACGGTTTTTATAAACTAGGGCCTAAGCCTAGTCTGTTCAGAAAAATAAGTATGGTAAAACCGGTCACTCAAAGATTATTACTTTTTTGAGCCACTTCATGATCATTTTGAAGCAAAATTTGTTTAGGGCTTCAATATTCAGTAGGGAAGCTGGTACAAGAATAAGGATCATCTGCATTTTCGCAGACGTTTCCAATTTCCAATCCGCGCGTTGGTGATGCGAAAAACGGATTCCGCAACGTTTTTATTGATGCATTTTACATTGACTTAAGTTTGTACAGAGACTTTCACATAAGGTGCGATAAATCCTCGAGAAGACGGACAACCCATAAAAGAAGATGGCGCTTGTTTAGAAACCTATCAAAAATTTGACCCGTAACTCTGGTATGGAGATGACAAAAAATTGACACGAAACAGGTAATAAACATAACGACTTTTAACTCATGATCTTATTTGGACATTTAATGAATATTTACTTCATTTTGGGTATGTTATAGTAGGGTATCTCCACGCCGGAGTTACGGGTCAAATTTTAGATACATTTCTGAACAAGTGCCAAGGAGACTGGGGTTATTTTCTTACAAGGATTCTGTTTTTTTGCATGCCCTGATGCCCGCGCTGGGAACCTGAAACCCGCAGAGTGCCGATGAAAAAAAGACGTTCGCGAACGCAATTTGTCCGTTTTTACGACTAGGATATCCTTGTTTATGCAGACGATCCTCATTCTCGGACCAGCGCCCCTAATCATGTCATAAAATAATGATATTACACTGTATCACAGACATAGAGTCTAGTAATATTATAAATAACACATAGAATTAGGGCCATGCATGATTGCATCTCAGAGTCAGACTTAACATTGTTAAACGATCCCTTGTATTTATCTATCATGATTTGTAGATCTATAGATCTGGTGCTTGCCTACATCGAATTGAATCAGCTCAGCTCAGTTTGCGTCTAGTCGACGAGTACGAGTGTGCTATTGCAATGGACTCTGTCAGTCTTTGTTGACTCAGTTTGAGAAATTGAGTGTGCTAGTACGTAGGCCTACTAATAAAAGTAGGCCTAGACAATTACATTACTCAATAGATATTACAACATGGAAATGAATGTATGGGAAAATGCATTGCCATTGAGTGCATCTAGACCATTAATTGCATACCGGGTAACTTTTCCGCTGTGCAATTACTTTTATCCCTATCTTGTCAAAGATAAAATACAAATAGAGCATAATATGAAGTTAAACCTACCATTTTCACAGAAATCATCGTAAAAACGTCTCGTCATAATAATCGTCTTCAATCAAGCTAGCTAGGGCTGGTTTTGTTTACGAACCGCCCAGGCCAGGAGAAAATAATTCACGATAAAATATACGATATCGTCAATTTTATCGTGAAAAGTTCACGATAAAGTTCACGATATCGTGAATTTCGTGAATTTCGTCGTGAAAAATAGGCGATAAAATTGACGATATCGTGAATTTTATCGCCAATTTTTCGCGATTTAGTCTATTCGCGATGTCCCTTCAGGGCCACCATAGCATCGACATCATAACAGAATCATAACATTGTCTAGCGGTGTAGATTGGGTCAAGCATTGAGAGCGCACTGGTATTAATGGCGGGGGCAACAACATATTAGATGCAACTTTAGAAGAAATAGGAAGTTACTAGATCATAGATTAAGGCAAGGGTATAGGAGGGAGGAAAGTATCCTCTTTCCTTTCCACTCGCTGTATGTATTTTTTTTTCTCTCTGTCCCTCTTCCCCCTTTTTTTCGAAACATGATATGCTTACCCATATTCAAAACATCTACACCACTGTATCTACACAATCAGGCATTTTATATTGAAATACTCAAGCCTGTAATAAGATGCCCTATCATTTTTCTGCCATTACGATTGAAATTCTGAATGATTTGTCTCTCCGAATTAAGATGTACTTGTATTAAAGGCACACTGTCTTACTTGTAGCTACTTGCTCCCTCTATATAGAAAATTTCCCCAATCGGTGCCTGTTGGTCCCCCATGATCCTCTTTGTCTTATGTTAAATGAGAGCTGAGTTTATGAGATAGCCACCTGTCACAGTGACCTCGCTGGCTCGCTGGGTGGTCCAATCCCTTCTGGCTGAAGTAGTAAAGTCTGCCTTTAAATTGAAACATTACTTTGAACATGAATTAGATTCACTTTGTGACGTTTGCTCAAGGCTCTTTATACTATTTTCGCACAGGAGGTTCAAGAGGAGGAGAAGAAGCAGTCATACTGCAAGGTTCATCCCTCGGTTCCAATCAGTATTGCAACAAAGTCTGGTGACGTTCAAGTCACATGCTGTCGTCAGGATGAGTTTGAGCAAAGGAAGGTAATTATTAAAGTTGAAATGTATTTGTATGTTTTCTTGTTATCCGTCCGTCTAGCTCCTTTTTTTAACGCGGTATCTCAAGTACTACTTCAAATAAGTTCAAACCTGGTGATAATGTGTATCGACATAGGAAAACTACCTATAGATATTGGGGGAAATAGGTCAAAGATCAAATGTCATAGAGGTTAGTTTCTTAAAATACAGGTTTTAGCCTCGTTATCACAATATTTCAAGAACCACTAGATGTATGAGCTTTAAACCTGGTGGAAGTATGTTTCTCCATAGGAAGACGATGTGATTAAATTTTAGAGGAAGTAGATCAATGGTCAAAGGTCAATGAAGTCATAATATTTCACCGCACTTATATTAATTCAGCTTCTGGGGAAATGTGCGGAAATGAGAATTGCACAAACGGCGGATGGATACTTTTCGACTGCTTGCATTAAAATAGCTCTTGTTCCTTATATAAATTTATCTTAAGTGGTTTATATTCTGTACAGCAGTTAGTTATTTATTCATTGTACGGTTTTGAAAATTAACTCCCTAAACCGATATCAATTTTCGGAATATTACTCGTTAGTGCGATTATGAATATTATAACAGTTTTATCATAAATATGATTACTATAATGAGGATATTGCAAAATGATTAGTATTATTATTATTATCATTAATATTATTATCACCATCAATGTTATTATTATCAATATCATTTTTCAGTCTGGACAACAGGTTCTCTCTCAAAAAGATATTCAAAGCAAACTGAAACACAGCTTTTTACTACCCCTGACTTCGCGTGAGGAGAATGCAGACTTCCCAGTAATTATCACGATTACACAGGCTGGAAAGGTCGGGGTTTCATTATCTGTTGCTTTCTTAATCAAATACTCAGGTATGTATAATACCTATCTTCTTATTATGGGCATTATGATGTTCTGATGAAGCCTAATTATAACTAAAAAGAGTTGTATGAGTTTAAAGCATTATGGATGAACTAGAGTAGCACAATCGCAAACAATTTCAAATACTGAAACTAGTTTAATTTCCACGGCCTTTTGAATCACCTATTGAAATGTGCAAACATACCAATGACATGAGCGTGGTATCTATACACATTATTAAAATAGGCTCCTGGAAATGCACTCCAGTTAATTTCTTGAAAAGTATATGCAAATGTGCTTAATTCAATAAAGAAAACAATTGTTTGAAAGAGATGAAGACAAATACCTTCTTAATACCATAGGTTGAGCGGTAGCATAGCCATGTTATGGCGGTTTATTGGTAGGGTACGCTGCCATGTGACCTCCGATTCCCGTCGATATGTTAGTCAGTACAATTTGAGGGAATATTTACATTAAAAGTGCACACCCGTCAGAAACACATAATCGGCTTTATATCGGTATATTTTGCAGGATTCTTAGAGTACCTTTGTCAAACGAAAGTTTAGAAAATTATAGGGTTAATTAATTATTAAGTCGGCACACATCAGAACATCGATGGCTATGTTTTCTCCATTTCTTTTCTATCACAGATGAACTGAAGTATGAACCTTCTTTAGAACCAGTTTCCTTCGTAGGGTAAGCTTGCATTTAAACCAGTATTATTACTTTGCAGATTTTTCATTGAATGTTTTGGCCAATGAAATGAATTTTTACATTCATATCGAGGTTTTATCAATTCATATTTATCAATTAATATTTTTACATTCATATTGATATTATTCATATCGATGCATTTATATATACATTCATATCGACATCACATTAAATACATTCAAATCGATATTATTTGTACATTAATATCATTGTTTTATCAGTGGTAGGGATAGGGAAGAGGGTAGGTGGTGACGGGGACAGGGGAGTTCAGGTGATTTTTGTCTTAAATTCGAAACGATTTTCTTCACAACTCGACCCGATTCTGACCTATCCACTAGTATAAGCAAGTTTTGGACAGCAGCTGACATGGATTATAAATAGGAAATTCCATCGGGAAAAATGGAGTCACTTCAGCGAAGTCAGAGACCCATACATGTGTTCTCTCCCTGGTAGTTCGATGCCATTCGGGTATTTACCCAATGATATGTGTTGCGGTTCACCCAGGGGGGGGGGGGGTTACTTTTTTGACGAAAGGTTCTTATGTCATGCACTGAGCCCTCGGTCAGTCACCTCATCGTCAGTAACATTTTCCTGCAGCTTTACAGAATTTCTTTTTTAAACATTTTACTAAGCTGGCTGAAACCTTTCTATAGTGTGCTCTCTGTTACTATTATTAGTATTAGTATTATTAAAAATAGCATAGCATTTTCATCATTATTATCATTAAAATTGTGATTGCTGTTGTTTCAGTTATTTGTATTAAACTATTGTTATTATTATTCAAACTAATTACCGCGATACCTTTATCTCACTTTGCAGGGTAGTCGAAGAAGTCTCGAGAAGTGACCTGGAAGATATTGATGTTCACACCATTGCTGAGAAGATGACAGTGGATCAGTTCTATGATCTTGGGGTAGCTCTCGGTTTCCAAATTCAACAGTTGGATGTCATAGAATACAAGCGGTTCAGAGACAGACAGCAGGCTACCTATGACATGTTGGTAGCATGGCGACATGCACAGGCCTCTGGTCAACAAGCAAAGGAAACGTTCCTTTCACTCATGAAATCTTTAGACTCACCTGCATCAGACATCGATTCTGCTAGGTGAGTCTATGAATCCAATGCTACTATCTCTTTCTATTTTTTAAATTGGTATCCAAGTTCATAATACTGTAACAATTTATCGACTTTAAACTAAGTACATCCACAGGTGTTATACAATATTCTGTGTATTCGTCAAAGGAATATGATTATACTGGAAGATTGCACTATTAAACTAGAACAGTACAAACTTAAACTTTAGATATGAAACTGAATGAAAACAGAAAAGAAAGGAAGATGAGGGGGGGGGGAGGCAAATACAAAATTGAATATATGCATGTGTACGCACACTTAATTATATATACATTGGTATATATATTTATATACCATTTTCCCCCCTCTGGTGTAAATAATATTTCTTCCATCCAACAGTGAAGTCTCGGACAAGACACTGCTTGCCTTCTCCCGGAAGATCAAACCAGGTCAGTTTTCCGAGATTGGCGGAAAGCTGGGTCTTGATAAGAAAGAGCTTGAACACATACAACACCGGACACTGTCTAACAGGAAAGATGCTAACATCCAAATGCTTTCCAAATGGAAAGCATCTCAAACATCAGGGATTGAAGCGATTCAGACTTTAAAACTTGTTTGGCAGTCTGTCAAAGCAGTACCCAATGTGGAGAACCTAGAAGGTATGGGTGCAACGATTAAAATCATGCCAACTTTTATGTGAAACGCTTTATAGTATTTCTTTTTATTTATCCAGGACTTCGTGGAGGAAAATCTTCAGGATAAGAAGAATCATGCATACTATCGCGTATAAGAACACGAAATATCCCTATGCAAGAAACTGCTAATGCACAATAAGAGGTCACATTTACCACTTTTAATAGACTATATACAGCCGGAAAGACAGGAACATGTACAATATTAAAATGGGAACCATGTTAGACTCTCTTGAGAACGGGAAGGTCACTTTCTGACACCATTTAGTAGTATAATATATTTCTTTAAATGTGTAGAAATATCTAAGATTTTCGCACATTCCATGGCGTGTAATGAAGTCTAGACTTTAACAGTAATTTACTGCAAGTTCAATGAATGATTTTAATGCGACGCTTTTAAATTATATTACTACGTTTCAGTAATGACGTGTCTTCTTTCAGACGAAGGTAGTTCTCGTAAACTAGAACAAACTCCTGTGGAAAAGACGAAACCAAATGAACCTAGTTGTGAGCCTGAAGCTATGGAGATCATTGTTACTTCAAATTATGGTAAGTAGACGCACAATTAAGTTGTCCATGTTTGTGTAATCATAAAAGTATATGACCTTCATGTACTGTAAATGTCATCATAATAGTGACATGGGGACTGTGTAAATATAGAGTAGTTCTTAATCTTCCTTTACCAATTTTTGAAATATCAAATCGGTATGGATATTCGATTTAAACCAAATTCAGGCTAAATAGATTAAACAAAATCACCTACACAAACAAACAGACGAATTTGCATTACATTAAATGTTCTTAAAGCCCTACTGCATTAAATATAGCTACTTGCGACCTCTATATAGCAAACAATGCCTAATCGGTGCCCGTTGGTCCCCCATGATTCCCCTTTTCTTATATTAATTGAGAATTGATTTGACGAGATAACCACCTGTCAGTGACCTTGCAGGAAGGTCTAATCCCCCTGGCCAAACTAGTGCAGGCGGGATTCAAAATGGTTTATTTTAAATCAACGTATCATATTTCTTCAAAGATGATGTTTCCAGTGTAACTCCGGGAAAACATGCGGAGTCTCATGAGGACCTTGACCGACATGGTGGAGTACCAGACGCAGAAGAGCTTTGCATCGTCGCTCTTTCAGTGAAAAGTCTTTCAACTGCATGTTCACTTGGGAAAGCCCTCCGCATAAATGATGACCTCATTGTTGGATTCATCGATCTAACCAGTTCGTCAATACTCCATCAGATCGCAGGAGACCTCGTAGACAGTTGGCGGAATGGGTTGAAAGAGGAAGAACAAGAAGATAAGTTAGCCAAGCTTTTATCGGACTACAATATCCCACATGTCAAAACAGGTTCGTTAGAGTCAAGCCTGAGTTCATTCTTTATCATGTTGATAAGAAAATATCAAGTTTACCCTTTGAAAGAAAAGTTTCAAGATAAAACTTGCATTTCAGTTCTTTTTCACATTTCATTAATTACATTCATCGGCGTTAAGGCAATAGGATATACAGAAGTACAGAAGATTTCCAGCAGGTTTAGGTTTGTATCAAAATGTATCTAAAAACCATGACACTATTTTTGGTTTCTTAGCTCGTCCCTACATTCATTAATGTTTTTCATTAGATGTCACTATTTTAAGACGACATCGATATCATTCATCACCATCATTATGCTATTTGCATTAACCTAGATATCTTTCTTCCTTCTTATTGACATATGCATTTGTTTCATTGTCCACAGGCCGTGAAGAAATCTCAAAAGCCATTGGATCCAAGACAGACCTAGTGGACTTGTGTCATCGCCTGAATGTTAAACCTTCTAGCGTTTTGCAGTTCATGAGCAAATTTATGACCTTTCCGCCTCACATGATTGGCCGTAGTACTCTGAAGATGCTTAAAGAATGGGTACACCAAGGTGGGACTAGGGAAAGGCTTCTGGAAGTTGCTCAGGCTTTCCGTTTTAACGATGCAGCAGTCAAGATAGCAGAAGGTAATGTCAATCCACAACTCCACTGTGTTTCGCATTACATTTAATGGAGTAGGCCTACTTGATCAGTGGAAGAAAAAATGTTGGAAAAAATCACTATGTTTACTTACTATCGCCTGGCTATAACAGAAACCCACATCCCCCCTTCAGAGAAAATTCATAAAATCGACAGGAGCCTGTGCACTTTTAACTTCTATTAGGAAGGAGTAACCATGAGTCGTGGTGCTAGATGAGGACACACGCAATGGAAATGAAATTATCCCTTTACCAGTTATCTTTCAGACCTAAGAAGTGCTGTATACCAAAAAATTAAGTTGTTTGAATTTTTCAAGCACCTCTCGGGATTTGTCTAATGATGTGTATCTTTTTACTGTTTACAGCAGAGATCTAAGAAAATAAATTTGGAAAAGCGAGATTATCATTTTTTTAATTGAATCGCATCCTGACTCGAGATGACTGATACATTTTTATTCAACCCCCCTACAAACATGCCTTATTACACGCTTATTTCCAAATCGCTTTACAGTTAAAATACTAAAGATGGACTGCATTGGAAATAACTATAAACAAAACGTGGCACAATTTGATTTTTTTTTTTATAGATAAAGTGTCTTCTCTTTGCTTCATGTTTCATATGGGGATTATCAATACTTGTTTCCTTCTTATCCTCCTTAGCCATGAAATGCCAACCAAGCTATATACCTTCCCTCTCGCATGGCATCATTGATCACAAGGGTGGAGAACTGACCCTTGATGAACTTGGTATTGCCGTATCTATCCCTGAAGGAGCTATACCTAAAGGGATGAGATCAGTTGTAACTCTTCGCGTCCACACTCACGATACTCCAAGGCTTCCTGTACGGGAGGGTGAGGTAGTCATTACTCCAGTCGTAGAAGGTTCTCTGACACAAGAACTGCTCAAGCCTGCCACGGTGGTATTACCACACTGCACCAATCTACATGAACTTGGACAAGACTCTCCTGTTATCTTGTACACGAGAACAGGACCAGGTACAAAGTAATCGATATATTTTGATTATGTTCTCTTGAAATAATAAGTAAACTTCATAACTTAATAACTTGCAATTTGAATGTCAATAATTTGACCAATGAGGTGAATAATTGACCTGTTTAGAATAATAGTTAAGCTGGTAAAATATCTGAACCAGTGTGTTGGCTCAGTCAGTAGAGCGTCCGCCTCACAACCGGGTGGTCGTGGGTTCGAACTCCGGCCGCTTCATACCAAAAGACGTTAAAAGACGGGAGTTGCTGCTACCTGGTTTGGCGTTCAACAATAAGGGATAGAGCAACGTCGATCTGGCGTTGCTCAGTGGCTGCCGGGCTCACGATCAATTGGGCAAACAGAATTTCCAATTTCGGTTTAACTTAATAACATTTTGAGTGGACTTTAAACGATTATGATTATTATTATTATTGTTATTATTAAATATTGAATGATTTTACAATAATAAAGAAAAATTACCTATATGTCATTTGAATCAAGTCGAAATCAATTCCTACTCTACTAATAAGCCTATATTTTCAGGTAGTAAGATAGTATATATTCAATATTTTTATTTTTTTCTTTTCTTTAATTCAAAGGAAAGTTCGGTCGTAGGAGCTTGGCTCCGTCACAAATCTCAAAAGATAAGATCAAGTTTTGCACACGTCATCTTCAAGTCTGGGCTCTGTCATCGACTGATCTTCAAGGACTCCAGCTGAGATGCGTAGTCTTCCAGCCTGTCTTCATGACTCCTGCAGAAAGACCAACTCTACGTTTGTACTTACTTCATCCATATAGGAACCGTGTGGAGGTATTTACATCAGATAATCTATATCTACCATCTGCGGGCCCCATTTGATACTTTGATTATTAAATGGTGCCCCTGTGGACTATTCAGGTTATGAAAGGCCTATGGTAACTCTTAACAATTTACCGAAGAACGTCTTATTATTTCGTTCACAGTATCAGACCACAATGTAAGATTATAATTACGAAACAAAGAGAGTAAGGCAAAGAAAGTGATGAGTCTTGGGGAGGAGGAAATGAGGAAGGAAGGAGGAAATGATATGTGTTAGGGGAGGAGGAGGATGGAATTATTAGAAGAAAGGATGAGGAAGGGGCAAAGGGGTGAACAGATGGAGAAGTAAAATGCACTAAGCACTATTTTTCTTTGGCTCAACGGGGGATAAACACTACTTTCCCCCTCAACATCCACCCCCCTCCCTCTTGAGCAACAAAAACAGATAAAACACAGGTAAAGGGTATTTTTATATCTGCTAAAACACCCCCTCCATCGATACGCCAATGCGATACATATTGTAATAGCACGTGTGAAAGGGGGGTACTATTAAGTTTAAAATCTGTATTCTGGACTATGACATCAAGAAGTATCTACTGTGCCATTTTGAGAAATTGTGTACATTATTTTTTACTGTGATGCTTGTTGCAGGTCATTTTTTTCGACGACGGGACGAAAAGAAAGGAGAGAACGGTGAATATGCCTGAGTTTTTTTCCCATAAGGTCTGTTAAAACTTCTTCTTGGATGTTAATTTTTCAAGTTGAATTCTACACATGACATTAAAAAAAAAAAGCAACAATAAGCTATTTTTAAGTTATGTTTTTCTTAAACAGTCACTGAATTATCAAGCCTCTTTCTTAATTTCGAAATTGGAGGATATCCTCGATTCAAATATGTTCCCTCTGCCGATCATTTTTCTCCCTCACATATGCACATGCTAACATAATGTTGTCATGTTTATTTTCATTATCAGTATTATATACTCATTTGTTATCATATTATTATTATCGTTGTTGTTTTCGTTATTGTTCTTTTTTTAATTATCATCATTATCATTTATGAATAATATTATTATCATCATGACCTTTTTATTATTACTGTCCTCGTTATTATAATTATTCCCACAATATTCAAACCAAGATGCCCATCAAGAGTATACTAAGTGGAAAGTGCAGCCCTCTGAACTTCGAGCTTCAGTTCTCTCCTGAAGAGAAAGGAAAGAAGAACGGCCATATCGACATACTACAAGGGTCAGCAATACGTGCAGAAAAAGAGTTTATCGTTTCCAACGAAGGTAAGCCAATACTATCAGGAAGTAGGATATTATGTGTCGTGCACTTCATCAAATGTAGCTAGATACTTCAAAGACATTATGTCAGTCATTTATGTAACAAGTTACCTCAAAGACTTCATACAAGTCAATTTAGTTACTTCAATGATCCTATATAAGTCCGTCCTGTAGCCAGTTACCCCAAAACCCTCCATAAGTCTATATTATTGATCTAGTTACCTCAATGATCCTACATACCAGTAAGTCGTTTCTGTAACATGTTATCTTTAATTCCCTACATAAGCCATTTATTGTAACCATTGATCTCAAAGACCGTACATGAGTCATTTCTGTAAATAGTTCTTTGCGCTGTTGAGTAGATGTAGATTATATTTTGTCAGTTGTTCCTGGATTACTACCCGAGTCCCTTTCAAACGACGACGACGAGAAATGACTGCGTAGCGAGTTCTATAGGAGACAAATTTTACAAATTTTACAACGATCGGGCGTGATCGGGCGTGGTTGCTTTTGTGGTTCCATGACACATGCTCCGCCGACGATTGCTCCGCCGACATTTACTCCGCAAAACGCGACAATTGCTCCGCGACATTTGCTCCGCGACATTTGCTCCGACGTCAAATGCTCCGCCGACAGGTGCTCCGCCGACAGTTGCTCCGCCGACAGTTGCTCCGCCGACAATTGCTCCGCCGACAGATGCTCCGCCGACAATTGCTCCGCCGACAATTGCTCCGCCGACAATTGCTCCGCCGTCAATTGCTCCGCAAAACGCGACAATTGCTCCGCCGACATTTGCTCCGCCGACATTTGCTCCGCCTGAAGCGACACTTGCTCCGCCGACATTTGCTCCGCCGACATTTGCTCCGCCGACAATTGCTCCGCCGACAATTGCTCCGTCGACAATTGCTCCGCCGACAATTGCTCCGCCGACAATTGCTCCGGTGACATTTGCTCCGCCGACAATTGCTCCGCATGAAGCGACACTTGCTCCGGTGACATTTGCTCCGAGCCTCCGACGACATTTGCTCCGCCCAAAAAGTGTCCCATTAAATACAAATGCTACTAGTACTACGACAAATGCTTCGCCGACAATATTTTTTTTTCACGGGTTGTTTTTGTTTCTTTTTTTTCTTCATTTTCTGAATGCATTTCATGAAATTATGTAAATGAAATGAAATGAATGAATGTTGATGATGTGGGAGGAAAAAGCAGTTGCCTAAAAGTCATTTCGAATATACTGAAATAACTTTCCATCTATCACTGTACGTCCCACATAATGTACACTAAACATTCATTACATGTCATGGGAAGTTTTTTTTTTTTTTAAGTAGAGCAGCAAGCCACATTCCCCAATACGCGCATACCTCCTAGTTAATTTCAAACAGCTCATCAATATGTAAGACCTGAAATTACCTCAATGAAAGAAGACTAATAACATGAGAGGAAAGAAAAGAGCAAAGAAGACAACCGTTTTTTGTTGTTCCCCATAATGTTTGATTTAAACAAATAAAAAATAAAATTATAGCTCCTTACGCAAGTTCTCCGGCGAAAGATAATTACTCCGCTCAAAATCTGTTTCATGTATTACTCATTAGCTGATCCAAAGCTCAAGGCTATCTCTCTCTCTCTTTCTCTCTCTCCCATGATCCTCCTTTTCCTGTTTACACCGTTTTCTTGTCTTCTTTGCTCTTTTCTTTCCTCTCATGCTATTAGTCTTCTTTCATTTCCATCACTTCTTCTCTGCTCCCCCTCTCGAGTTCTATTTCTCTCGTGAAATTGAAACGTAAAGTAATACAATCATGTAGCCTAGTACATTCTTGTTTAGAATAATATTTTAAATAATATCCAGTCCATTTTCTAAAGGTTTCTTTCCTTTAGTTAAGTGTATGTAGCTTTATTAGTGTGTAAAACACTCCGTTTCATTCGAGTATTTTGTTTTCACTGAATAATTTAAGGGACTCACGAAGCCACCGGAAGAAGAGCAATTGGCTTATCATGAAGAACTAACATCAAACTGCAACAAAATGATTTGTATAAATGTGAATAAGCAGAAAGGCTGCCATCTCATTTTCCCGTCTGAATGGGTTCTCTTCCTTACGTATATAAGTGCCCTTATTTTCTAAACTTCCATGATGACCTAGCACATTGTATAATGCTTTACCTAGTAAGATGCATTGATCGAGGTAATTTCAGGTATTACATATTGATGAGCTACTTGAAATTAACTAGGAGGTATGCGCGTATTGGGGAATGTGGCTTGCTGCTCTACTTTTTTTTAAAACTTCCCACGACATGTAATGAGTGTTTAGTATACATTATATGGGACGTACAGTGATAGATGGAAAGTTATTTCAGTATATTCGAAATGACTTTTAGGTAACTCCTTTTTCCTCCCACTTCATCAACATTCATTCATTTCATTTCATCTACATTATTTCAAGAAATGCATTCAGAAAATGAAGAAGAAAAAAAGAAACGAAAAAAATAGGTGTAAAGAAAATATTGTCGGCGAAGCATTTTGTCGTAGTATTAGTAGCATTTGTAGTTTATGGGACACTTTTTGGGCGGAGCAAATGTCGGCGGAGCAATTGTCGCTTCAGGCGGAGCAATTGTCGGCGGAGCAATATGTCGGTGGAGCAAATGTCGGCGGAGCAAATGTCGGCGGAGCAATTGTCGCTTCAGGCGGAGCAATTGTCGGCGGAGCAATTGTCGGCGGAGCAAATGTCGGCGGAGCAAGTGTCGCTTCAGGCGGAGCAAATGTCGGCGGAGCAATTGTCGCTTCAGGCGGAGCAATTGTCGGCGGAGCAATTGTCGGCGGAGCAAATGTCGGCGGAGCAAGTGTCGCTTCAGGCGGAGCAAATGTCGGCGGAGCAAATGTCGGCGGAGCAATTGTCGCGTTTTGCGGAGCAATTGACGGCGGAGCAATTGTCGGCGGAGCAATTGTCGGCGGAGCAATTGTCGGCGGAGCATCTGTCGGCGGAGCAATTGTCGGCGGAGCAACTGTCGGCGGAGCACCTGTCGGCGGAGCAACTGTCGGCGGAGCATTTGACGTCGGAGCAAATGTCGCAGAGCAAATGTCGCGGAGCAATTGTCGCGTTTTGCGGAGTAAATGTCGGCGGAGCAATCGTCGGCGGAGCATGTGTCGGGTTACCTGCTTGGTTTTGTCCCGGTTTATAATACATAGCAATTCCAAATACTGATTTCTTTTGTTCAAATTCCTATTGTATTTATTTCTCCGTTTAATGCAGATGAACCGGATTATGCAGTCGATCACACAGATTCGTAAGTAAACGTATATCACCACCCACAATTAAATGGACCTTGCGACACATCTTGTCTTCCTGTCTTCAGCTATTATAGTTAGCTGCTAGAATGATATTCCCGTCTATTGCTTGATGTTATCAGTCTATGATCTCATTCACGAAGCTGTTGGTAAAAGCGACATCATCACCATCATTTATATTATAACAGTGTCCATGAAAATACAATTTTTCATACTCTGATTCAGAATCATGGCATAAATCCGAATCATGATATTCTTTGAAAATGGACACCAAACTAAGCATTTATCATTCTAAACGCGTAACCCATCACTAGACGATTCCAAATATCCTGAATTAGTATGGCTACTGGGCGACAACTAAATGAGTCTCTTGATCAATAGAGAGTGATGAAGGTGATTTATTAAAGGACAAGGATTCATGTCAATATTTCACAAAGGAATCTATCAAACAACTTTCAGCTTGTATTTTATTTGTTGACATTTTTCCACCCCCCCCCCCCCAATGTTGTAAATTTACTTACCTACAGGCATGGGCGATTGCAGTATGTATCCAACAATCTCTTCGAGATCCTGGCCGATGTGATCCATACACCAAAGGATGTAATATCCTTTGGTAACCAGCTTGGCCTCTCTCATTCCTCTGTTGAGAAATACAACGACCCAGCAGACGTGCACTTCAATAGTGTCTCTAGGTCGGGATTTGGTGAGATGCTACGTGACTGGAGACGGCAGGTTCGACCTAGTGAGCAGGTAGATGAACTTCATTTGGCATTGCAAAATGCTGGGTTAGGCCATGCAGCTGAGGTCATCTTACACGAACGTAAGTACCATGTTCTACTTTTTCTGGCTTTGTATAACACTAAACCGTTCTCTTATATTGTTAGAAAGGTGAAAACGATAATATATTGTCGAACTACCTTGTACTAAACCACAGCCAAAGGCACTGATCAAATATTTTCAGCTGAAGTATTCAGCGAAGCAATCTGGTTTGTGCTTTAACTATTTCAAAAACTGCCCAAGCATTGAAAGGTACCCATTCAATGCCCTTCTTGGCATATCATAGTCCAAAGCTACCAAAGTACCTCAATGCTCCCAAATCTATTGGAGCGCTACCCTAATATAAACAATGGCAGTAAATTCGTAACGAAAACAGCTACAAAAATATTTTCCGTTACCACTTTTTCAGGATTAAATTTCATTAAAAGAATTTTTGTTTTTTCTTCTCCCCTATTTTTATGTAAACCATAAGTGAGTAGCATATCTAAATGTTTAGATTATATTAGTTCTTCCTTTTCTTCCCCAATTTTCTTTTGTGAACCATCAGTTTGCGTCCAAATACTCAAACTATTTAATTGTCTTTCTTCTCTATTCCGTTTATAGTGAGTAGCAGGAGGCGCTTTGCACAAGTCAAACAAGTATGGGAGTCGAAGAAGTAGGCAAATCTGTCATTCAAATGTCTCACGACCAAGAACGGATTCACTTGGTTCATGCATTCAGTTGAGAAGCCGACGTCTTGAGCAACATGTATTCCCTTCCCAATGCTGCTGGGAGTCATGTAATTCAGTGACGTGTGATAATGATTTTTAAAAAAAATATATTTCATGTTTAAGAAGGCGGTTGAGATATGGAGTATTAAGGGAGGTAAAAATGTGTGGGTGGGGGATGTAAAATAACTTCCTGTTTGGAACACGTGCTTGGTAGGCCTTATTCTTTTTTCCTTCCATCGTTCCTTCAATGATATTTAACAAAATTCATCATGCCAAATTCATTTCGTCTGTCTCTCATGTGATTGCAAACTTCAGTTCCTCCCCCGCTCTCTATATAACTTTATTGTTTGTCACTCTCTCCACCCAACTTTTCTTTTCCATCTTCTTCCACATTCAAAGTTCAAAACTCTCAAACGTATTGATGTCTGCCGTTTTCAGAGTCCATGCCTCTGATTCAATGAGCAGCACACTCCAAAATCATTCACATGTGACGATAATATCATTATATATTTTCTTGATCATAAGGTTGTATGAATAAAGTTTCAATTCTGTTGGTGCAATGATCATTTCTCTGTTGCTACATTAATTGCAGTCTATGTATATTTTATTTGTTGTATGGTTTTATGAATACTTTTTGAGCTATGTTGCTACAATAACCATATACATATTAATGATTACAGAAAACGTTTTCTTTATTGTAAGGGTGTACGAATACTATTTTAGTTCTATTGCTACAATAATAATTTACATACTTATGATGATGATATCAGAAGATATTTGTCATTATAAGTTTGTATGAATACTGTTTTAGTTCTCTTTCAACAATGACAATGTACATAATAGGAAAATGATTGCAGTCAATATTTCCTTCATTGTAAGGTTGTATAAATACTGTGTTCTGTTACTATAATAATCATATACATAAGATAGTAATTGCAGAATATATTGTTGTTATGGTAAGGTTGTAGGAATACTGTTCCAGTTCCGTTGTTGAAATAGTCATCTACATGTGATAATAATCGTAGTAGATATTATATTTGTGTAAGGTTGTATGAACTCTATTTCAGTTTTTTGCTACAATAATTGTACACATGATATGATAATCTCAGTATATATTTTTGATGTTGTAAGGTTGTATGAATTCTCTTTCAGTTATGTTGCTACATAAATCATATACATATGGTAACAATTACAAAATATATTTTATTTGTTGTTTGAATATTACATCAGTTCCATCGCTACAATTGTGTTGCACATAAAGTAATAAAGGCATCAATACAAGGTTCACCATTAGGTGGTTTGAAAACGATTCAATTTGTATTGCTAGATCATGTTAATAAGACAATCAGATTAATTGTATCTAAGTATATTATGTAGCTCATTGTAAGCGCCTTGAGCACCCTCTGGGTGGATATGTTGCGCGTTATAAATGTCTGTATAATTATTATTATTATCAATGCAGACCCAGTTTTTCAACGACGTGGCTGTAAAACTATCATTTCATTTGTATTGATACAATGGTCATGAATTTAAGACAATAACTACAGAAGATGTTTTCTCCATTGTAAGGTTTTATGAAGACTGTTCAGTACTATTGCTACAATGATCATGTATATAAGACAATAATTATAGAAGATGTTTTCTTCATTGCAAGGTTTTATGAAAACTGTTCAGTACCATTGCTACAATGATCATGTATATAAGACAATAATTACAGAAGATAATTTCTTCATTTGCAAGGTTTATGAAGACTGTTGAGTACTATTGCTACAATGATCATGTATATAAGACAATAATTACAGAAGATGTTTTCTTCATTTGCAAGGTTTTATGAAGATTGTTCAGTACTATTGCTACAATGATCATGTATATAAGACAATAATTACAGAAGATGTTTTCTTTATTGCAAGGTTTTATGAAGACTGTTGAGTACTATTGCTACAATGATCATGTATATAAGACAATAATTACAGAAGATGTTTTCTTCATTTGCAAGGTTTAATGAAGACTGTTGAGTACTATTGCTACAATTATCATGTATATAAGACAATCATTACAGAAGATGTTTTCTTCGTTGCAAGGTTTTATGAAAACTGTTCAGTACTATTGCTACAATGGTCATGTATAGAAGACAATAATTACGGAAGATGTTTTCTTCATT
The DNA here is from genome assembly GCA_035222895.1 of Strongylocentrotus droebachiensis. Lineage (NCBI taxonomy): Eukaryota > Metazoa > Echinodermata > Echinoidea > Camarodonta > Strongylocentrotidae > Strongylocentrotus > Strongylocentrotus droebachiensis. Next base: position 139,002 of record JAVYIG010004632.1, read on the forward strand.
TGCAAGGTTTAATGAAGACTGTTGAGTACTATTGCTAATATCATGTATATAAGACAATCATTACAGAAGATGTTTTCTTCGTTGCAAGGTTTTATGAAGACTGTTCAGTCCTATTGCTACACTGAACATGTATATAAGACAATAATCACAGAAGATATTTTTTTCATGGCAAGTTTCTATGAAGCCTGTTCATTTGTTTTACTAAGATAACCATGTATATTAGGTGATAACTGAAATTAATATTAGCGTTATCATAAGTTTGTATGAAAATTGTTGCAGTTGTATGGCTAAAAAAACATGTACATAAGAAAGCTCAATAATTTCAGAGGATTTTTCCTTTATTGCAAGGTTGTATGAAATCCTTTTCCCCAGTTGTTGCAATGATCATGTACATTTAATATATAATAATTGCAGCAAATATTTGCTGTAGTAAATTGCAGTAAGTTATGTGACTCTAAGTTTTGTATGAACACTTCTCCAGTTGTATTGCCGAAGCGATCATGTACACAAAACTAATACCAGTGGATAATTATATTATTGTACATTTGTATGAAACTGTTTCTGTAATATACTACTACACAACATTTGAATAAGAGTTAAGGTTAAGTTGTGTGGTAAAGGCAATCTTTGATTTGTAACTTTAGCATTCATTTTATTTAGGCCAAAGAATATCATTGGAGCAAGGCCACTTTAATATGACTACTCATTAAAATGCTATCATATTCAAAGTTAAGTAGTTTAAGTGTTTGAAATAGGTTTTGATGACACACGTGTGATATCCCATATGTGCCCACATGTATGTCCAGTGTTTTCCTACAGTGTACAGTTGTCAGCAAGATTGCATATCGTTATTATTTGTATATGTATTATTTTCCTTTTAATAGTTCTTTTCAGTTGATATGGTACTTCATGGTTCAGTATCCAAAAGGAATTGATATTAGTATAATATTTTGTTCGGGTTTTAACTTCTTCTATTCAAAATACTTTAGATATTAATATAGAGGATAATCTATAGTCATTTTTTTTATTTCTTTCGAAGTTTTAAATACTGCCTTGACTGCATTTACAATTATTTAACGTTTCTAACATGTCTAGAATTAAGATTTTGTCACGGTTCTAATACCAAGATGTACAGCAGTAAAACCAAACATATAATCTGTAATAAATATATTTGAAAGAACGTAATTTCTATATCTGAAGGTTAATCATCCACATGTATATTCCTATAACATAATCAACATTTCTCAATGACTTGCAGACATTTGTTTTACAATGTACTTGCGAAAAAAATTACTTGGATTTATTTTGATGATGTGTCAACATTTTTTATGTTGAATTGCTACTATATTCAAGTTTAAAAATGCAGAGAACATATCTGTATTAAACCACAGTAAGGTTGTTGAAAAGCCGTTTCGGGAGTATTGTATCAATGACCATGAACATATTAGTACGATATATACAGTAATGTTAGTACTATGTTTGAGTTGTGGTAACATTTTAGTTGCGGTTCCGCAATTACCATTTAAAATAATAGTGTTGTAATAAAGTAATCATTATTGCACATTTTTGCGTATAATCATCATACATGGCCGCGACCTGAGAGACCTGTCAAATGGATCCCACCCGAATATAAACTTACTTTTAAAAAGTCAAGTTAGAATAAGGCTGCTGATTCCATATCGTCTTATTTGTTTTGTTTTAAAGAGCCTGATCCATTTACATAATCACTCATTTCAGAGTCGGTTTGAGGCTTCAAAATTGACTGACACACTCATCTTGTTCTGAAGTTTGCCCTTATTAACGACCTTCAGCACAACAAATTGGGAACCAAAGTGAATGCAAAACGTGCTTGGGACTGTAAACCTCCCATAAACGTGTTTGAATGCCTTCGAAACGTTTTGCTAACGCCTTGAGAACATTGCGGTTACGTTGGTTCCGAACAAGGACAATTTTGAAAATGATGTTAAATCTCGCAACGAAAGGAAGGCTACTTTTATTTTCAATATTATTTTTATGTTTCACGAAACTTTATATCAGCACCGATTTAGGCAGCAACATCACTTTTTATTTTGTTGGATATAGTTTGCCTTTGTGTTGTTGAGGTTTCTGTTTCTCTTTATATATTCTCATGCTCCATTATTCATTACTGTGTTTTGTTTTGATTGTGATAATAGCGATATCTCTCATGTTTAATGTATTGCGACCTTATGTACAGCATCTAATTTCAATTTTCATTTGTTTTTATTTAGTTCTTTCTTTTTTTGTTTCTATTAAGCATTTTGAGTTGGGTTTTCTTTTGTTTGTTTCCTTTGATAATAATGTTATCATATCGTGCCTGGAGTGATTTTAGTCAATTATTTGAATTTTAATATGAATTTGCTTCCGGTATTTATGAACCACATATTTTTGATACACTAGAAATTGCCCAGAAGCCCATTTTCTCCAAAATGGCTGACTTCAATGATAAGTAATAGCAGAGGGTAATAGACCCCCAAAACCAATACTTGCATTATAGCCGGCTTTTCTATTTCAAATAGCAAAATATATTTCATGCTAGAATTTTATTCAAATAGATGTAAGTCATTTTATTGATATATATGTAATTCAGAATACTGAATATAGAATGTCGCCCTCCTTGTGTTTGCTCCGATGTGTCATTTATTTAGTTCGTATCACTGACAGGCCTAGGGTTGTCTCTAGACTGCCAGAGATGTGAATGCAACTTCCCTGATGTCTGTTTTCGCTGATTGATTATAAAGTGTAATTAAAATACAGAAATTATATATCATTCAGATATATTCGATATCATTTCGGGAAGCCGTAGTATTATCATACTCATTTTTAGTGATTAAATGAAGGATATACCAACGAAAATCAGAAAAAAATTAAATGTAACTTTTATTTCTAGACCATAAAGGAGAAGGGAATAGTCTTTTGAGGAAATAAATTTGGAGCATTATAACTGACAGAAATGTTGTAGGTTATATGATATATGTGGGGCGCAGTGATAAGTGTGTTTGGGTGTGTGTGAGACCTTGTGGTTATCTGTATTGTTTACATCCAGCCTCAGAGCTGTTTGTTTACACCTATAAAAAGGAGGATGAGGAGATGATACTCTAACAGTCTAGTGTTGCTATGATTTGATTACTGCTCTGTTGTAGGGTCCAACAGATTACATTCCCATACAACTTAGCTGTCAACAAAAATCAAAAGAGGGCTGCGAAAATAATATTGAACAGGACATATGATAAACCGTCGGCTGATTTGTTCACAAGTCTTAACCCTAATAAGGCCGGGCTATTTGAAGTCTTACTACGGCCGGGGGGGGGGGGGGCATTATGCCCCCCCCCTAAGATCTCGGCCGTGAAACAGCCGATCTCCGCGAAAATTTGCACGCATGTCAAGTGAAGTGTATAGAACAATATGATAATTTCAATTTTTTGAAAAAATCCCTCAATTGCATATTTATGGTAATTTATGCAAATAACGTCATAAAATCACATTTTTACCCATAAATCCTATATGATTCATATTTAAGCATTCTTTTTCACTACATATATTCATTAGACCATTTGGAACAATAATACGACAAACAAAATTGGAAGAGCCAGCTTATTCCTTATGTTATCTCTTGTTTTGATAATTTCTTATGTATTTCATTGTTTTTTTAACTTATTTATGTTATTGTTTTTTTGTTTTTTTTCATTTCTTCCTACAATTCAACTATTTTGACTCCCAAAACAACCACCTAAACTTTAAACAAGACCCAATAACCAATGTTTGATCTATTTTTAGGAAAAATGACATTTCCATATGTTTTGTACACAAATCACAAAAATGAGCGATTTTCGGGCTGATATGCAAAGACAAAAGGTCACGTGACCTTATAACTATAGGTCCGATTTTTTTTTTTTTTTTTTAAAGATGCCCAAGACTCTAAAGAAAAAAGTCAGCGAGTGGCGAGGCGCCATCCACATGCGTTCTCGAACAATCGGAAAAATCGTGGAGGGGGGGGGGGGGCATAATGCCCCCCCCCCCCCGGCCTTATTAGGGTTAATAGATGACACTGGACAAACGGTTTGAGTTAAGTCGCGTTATGATGATATATAAATGCGTTCATAACTTAGCACCCTCTTACCTTTAGGTAGACTTCACCAATCCTAATGATGTACATGAGCATCATACAAGGCAAACAGACAGGGGATGTTTACGTGTGCCTAGATTTAACACTGATTTGTATAAGTGTAGCCCGATTGTTTCTTCTATATTTGAATGGAATCAGCTAGATAATTCGATGAGAACGGCTTCCTCTGTCAATTCATTTAAGAGATTGTTTAAACAAAGATGTCAATTGTGAGTAGCTCAGCCGAACATACACTACGTGCATGCTATGTGACACTAACATGATTCATTCACATAATTGCGAATTAATCAATATGTTCCTATTGGCATTACAGTTGAACACGGTTAATGATATATACATTTTTTTGCAGAAGAGTATTCGTTTGTACCACGTCTATTATTTGCTGTGTTACATCTTTCTAAATGTACGATGGAATTTGATTTTAACTGTTCTGTAGAACATTATGCTTTTTAATGTAAATATGTTGATGATTATTCAGATCCCCATGGAAGACCACTACTTATTCGTAAATGGACTACCGTGACAATAAACAATATAAAAAATAACCTACTGTATGTATCTTGGAATAATTATTGATGAACATTTGGATTGGGTAAACATAATTATTGAACATGTAGGTAAGAAGATATTTAAAGATACGTATTTGTTGAAATGTTTCACAGCAAACTGCACTGAAATTATATAAATCAGTAATTCAATGTAACTTAGATTTTATGTTGGGAGAATGCCGAGAAAGGAAGTTTGCAAAGTTTGCAAAAACTGCAGAATAGGGCACTTCGGCTGATACCAAGGAGGATGGGGGTTCCCTAGCGGAGATTTATTTCTTAGTTTGAAAACAAAAATAATCAGCAGAACCGAGAGATAAACATGTTTATGTATTCTGTATAAACTTGTTCATGAAATGATATATGTTAGGTTTAGAAGATATTTTGTTATCAAAGAATAGTATTATAGCTTGAGAAATGCAAATCAAAACTTAAAACTGTCAAAACCACATATGAATTTCAAAAAAAGGAGCTTATGTTAGAGAGGCATTCAATATTGGAATCAGTTACGTAAACAATATGTCTTTCTCTGTATTAAAATCACGGGTTATATAAATATTAATTTCATTAAATGCATTTGACTGTTTGAGTCTTACAATATTTAAAATAGTAGATAGTACTTACATTTCGTACGCTTAAATAATATATTTATAACTTTAATATATGTCTTTCTCTGTATTCGAAAAACGGGCAACGTAAATAGTAAGGGGTCTATTCGCTATTCATAAGGACCGCTATTCATAAGGTCCGCTATTCATAAGGACCGCTATTCATTACGTGTAAATTCCCGTACTTCCGGGTCCGCTATTCATAATGGCAAAAGAGGGTCACTATTCATAATTCATATTAAGGGTCATTAATCATAAGGACCGCTATTCATAATATGAAATCAGGGTCGCTATTCATAATACGACGAGAGGGTCGCTATTCATAATACGAAATAAGGTTCATTACTTATAAGGGTCGCTATTCATAACACGGGAAGAGGGTCGCTATTCATAATACGAAATGAGGGTCGCTATTCATAATAGGAGCAGAGGGTCGCTATTCATAATAGGAAATGAGGGTCGCTATTCATAATAGGAGAAGAGGGTCGCTATTCATAATAGGAGAAGAGGGTCGCTATTCATAATAGGAGAAGAGGGTCGCTATTCATAATCGGAAATGAGGGTCGCTATTCATAATAGGAGAAGAGGGTCGCTATTCATAATAGGAGAAGAGGGTCGCTATTCATAATAGGAGAAGAGGGTCGCTATTCATAATAGGAAATGAGGGTCGCTATTCATAATAGGAGAAGAGGGTCGCTATTCATAATAGGAGAAGAGGGTCGCTATTCATGAAAGGAGAAGAGGGTCGCTATTCATATTAAAGGAGAAGAGGGTCGCTATTCATAATAGGAGAAGAGGGTCGCTATTCATAATACGAAATGAGGTTCGCTATTCATAATAGGAGAAGAGGGTCGCTATTCATAATAGGAGAAGAGGGTCGCTATTCATAATAGGAGAAGAGGGTCGCTATTCATAATAGGAGAAGAGGGTCGCTATTCATAATAGGAAATGAGGGTCGCTATTCATAATAGGAGAAGAGGGTCGCTATTCATAATAGAAGAAGAGGGTCGCTATTCATAATAGGAGAAGAGGGTCGCTATTCATAATAGGAGAAGAGGGTCGCTATTCATAACAGGAGTAAGGGGTATAAAGATATATAGCGGAAAGAACGTACATATTGGGCTTAGGGATTCCTAAAGTGCATAATGTCAGCATTCAACATTGCAAAGTCTCGCTTGGTCGCTACCCCCCCCCCCCCCCCCCCCTCGCCCAATAACACAAAACTATGTATGATATGACACTCGGCCCACGCTCCCGGCCGTGATTTATCCATGGTTGTTGCAATAATTTTTGTTCTTTACTATTTCTACTAACATTATTGTGTGCTATCACAATCATGATTGTTTCATTTTCCCTTTAAGGCAGGCGCGTAGAGTCGAGAATGGAACAACGAATCGTCTTCTTTCTCTAATAATTTCATTAAACTATGAAAGGTCAAAGCTTACGCGCTTTGCGCAAGAGGGGGGAATAGAATTCAGACGAGAACGGTACAACAAATCGTAATTTTTCTCTAATAATTAATGAAAGGTAAAAGCGAGGGGGAAAACTGAATTCAGTCAAGGATTAAGAGTCGAGAATGGTACAATAAATCGTCTTCTTTTTCTAATAATTAATGAAAGTTCAAAGCTTTCGCGCGTAATGGGTGGGGGAGGGGAGGGGGGGGGGGGGGACAGCAAGCTGCCCGAATATGAATTTTTGATATCTTTTCTCGTTTATCTTGGTGATAAATAACACTTTCACAAAAAACATATAATGCTCAAATTTTTGCTCGCTCGTTTCGCTCACAAGCAGAATTGTGAACTAGAAAATTACCTTTTCGGGCAAGAGGCTTTAGCCCCCCCCCCCCCCCCCCCGATGAAAATGTCAAAAAATGTATATCTTAAAAACGGGGAATGTTGATATCGGACAAGAGACGTGAAGTGAGCTTGCACCCCTTTCCAAAATTGTTCCTGCTTCTAGGTACCCGTATCGTGCTTCTAATATGACCTTGTCAGTATTGGTATGTTGAGTTGAAAAAACGTTCTGCGCATTTTACAAATTTCCGTCCCCCCCCCCCAAATTGGAAAATTCTGGATCCGCGCCGGGGCGTACTGATGAGGGGGGGGGGGGGGGGGCTCGGGGGATCGGTAGATACTGGGCTTAGGTCCAATTGTCAGGTCCAATTCCGCTCAGTAATTTGTAGGTCCATAAGTCCTAATAAAAATTACTTTCTACAAAAACATTATTGTCGTATAAACAATTACTAGTTTCTTAAATAGCAAGCTAAAATGGATAATGGGCCTGCTTAGCGTACTTAATATCTTAGTGGCGTAGCCTGGATAAGATCAGTCGGGGGCAGGGTGGTGGGGCAAGATTTCCAACAAGGAGGAAAATTTACGATAGGATTACATGTGTGTTTTTTTCGTCACCACATGAGCGGGGGTTGGCTCTATATAATTATCAAAGATAACAGATAAAATATAATTACTTTAAAAAGAGACAACTATTCAGGGCTATATATCGCCCCCCCCTACAGGACCCTCTTCTCCTATTATGAATAGCGACCCTCTTCTCCTTTTATGAATAGCAACCCTCTACTCCTGTTATGAATAGCGACCCTCATTTCTTATTATGAATAGCGACCCTCAGTTCGTAGTATGAATAGCAACCCTCTACTCCTATTATGAATAGCGACCCTTATTTCGTATTATGAATAGCAACCCTCATTTCATATTATGAATAGCGACCCTTATTTCTTATTATGAATAGCGGCCCCCTACTCCTATTATGAATAGCGACCCTCTTCTCTTATTATGAATAGCGACCCCCTGCTCCTATTATGAATAGCGACCCTCATTTCCTATTATGAATAGCGACCCTCTTCTCATATTATGAATAGCGACCCTCATTTCTTATTATGAATAGCGACCCTCTACTCCTATTATGAATAGCGACCCTCTTCTTCTATTATGAATAGCGACCCTCTTCTCCTATTATGAATAGCGACCCTCATTTCTTATTATGAATAGCGACCCTCTACTCCTATTATGAATAGAGACCCTCTTCTCCTATTATGAATAGCGACCCTCTTCTCCTATTATGAATAGCGACCCTCATTTCTTATTATGAATAGCGACCCTCTACTCCTATTATGAATATCGACCCTCTTCTTCTATTATGAATAGCGACCCTCTTCTTCTATTATGAATAGCGACCCTCATTTCTTATTATGAATAGCGACCCTCATTTCCTATTATGAATAGCGACCCTCTTCTTCTATTATGAATAGCGACCCTCTTCTCCTTTTATGAATAGCGATCCTCATTTCTTATTATGAATAATGACCCTTATGAATAATAACCCTTATGAATAACGACCCTCATTTTGCATTATGAATAGCGACCCTCATTTCGTATTATGAATAGCGACCCTCATTTCGTATTATGAATAGCGACCCTCTTTTTGTGTTATGAATACCGACCCTTTTGTAATATTATGAATAGGGACCCTTATGAATAACGACCCCGATTTCCTATTATGAATAGCGACCCTCTTTTAATATTATGAATACCGACCCTCTTCTTTGATTATGAATAGCGGTCCTTATGAATAATGACCCTTATGAATAATGACCCTTATGAATAATGACCCTTTTCTCCAATTATGAAAAGCGGACCTTATGAATAGCGGTCCTTATGAATAATGGACCTTATGAATAGCGGACCTTATGAATAGCGGTCCTTATGAATAGCGACATTCCCAATAGTAACTTTATGAAATACATTTTACTGTTTGAGTTTTACCATGTTTTGAATAGAAGATTATACTTATATTTCGCAAGCTTTAATAATCATTAATATTTAATATTTATTAAGGTTAGACAGTACCACCTGTGCGCTTAGAAACGTCTGTATAAAGCGCCCTATAAATGTATTTATTAGGTGATACGTATGAAATATACGTATCACCTTTTGATTTCGTCAAGATTTTTATTAGGTGATACGTACGTAGACGTATCACCTTTTGATTTCGTCAAGATTTTTATTATTTATTTATTTATTTATTTATTTATTATTAGGTGATACGTAACGAAGTCTACGTATCACCTTTTGATTTCGTCAAGATTTTTATTATTATTTATTATTATTTATTATTATTCTTCCTCGAATTTGTTCGCAGGATATCTCAAGACTGAATGAAGCCATTGTTATGAATCTTTCAATGATGATAGATCTTAGTCTAACTTAGAACTGCGTGACTTTTCAAAGACTCAAAATTATCGTGACGTCATCCAGGCGCCATTTTGTGAAAATCAACTAATGATCATATCTTCATAACGGATAGTAATTTTTCATTCATATTTATCATGATTAAGATCAATATCCGTCTGGTCAATTTCAGGTCAAAAAATGCGCGCAAAAATGCGCGTACGCTTTTGTCCGCGCGTTTACGCGCGCGATTTTTTTTAAAATGCTCTAAATCATCCCAAATTTTTTTTACATACGTTTCAGGCCATATGGAGCATTTGATACAAAAATTACGCACACGCGCATGCGCGCGCATTTTCGCGCGTACTGGCATTTTGCAACATAGAATCGCCGATTTTTTTCTGTCATCGTATTTGGCACATTTTTTCAAGCATTTTGATAACTTGCTCACCTTTTAATAATCCAATGAGCGTCCGTCAAAGTTGACAGCACGCGCGGATTTGCGTTATCTTTATCCACAATACATGGGCAAAAACATGCCTATATCAAATTCATTGTAACTCTTTAGAATAGATAGAAACTCCTAATATTTTTTCATATTTGGATAGATTATGAGTCGGATATATGATTTCATGTCTCATTTGATCCTCAATTAACTCATAAAGGCATCATAATGGCCTCCAAACTCAAAATTTTAATTTGCATATTATGACGTCAGCATATTTTTGGAAAATTGATTGTATCTCTGTAAATATCAATCAATTTTCTTTCAAATTTTGATATGTTTTAGCTGAGACAATTTTCTACAAATGCAGTATCCACAACTTTTATTTTTGACAAAATTATCATGGTGTATTTTTGCGATTGAAGGAGGCATGTCAATTTTTCACATTTTGCGTGTATTCTCTATGGGACATGACTTTTTCTCAAAACTGGATTCTACACTTCTGTCTTTCGCGAGCAAAATCTCCGTTGTTTTAGCTTCGTTTTCGCTGAGCTTCGGATATGTTGTAGCTGAGACAATGAGCTATCACAAGTGTGCCCTTTATTTTTCGATTAGATGCCGGGTTCATGCCAATATTTCACTTGCAAAGTAGGATTTCAGAATTCCATTTCCCGTTTACGTGTAATCGCTATGGGAGATGTTTTGGTATATCGGTAACGCACTTGACTTCTAACCTCGAGATCCCTGGTTCGAGTCCGGGTGTCTCCAACATTTTTTTTCTTCACTTTTTTTTTCCTTTTGACCTTCACTGTACCATCTCCTTTGATTATTTAAACACGTAGAATCGCAAATAATGTCATAAACAACCCTTTTTACTTTATTATTACCCTATTTTCACTTAATCCATTACTTTTTGCGTGTAATCCCTATGGGAGATGACTTTTTCTCAAATCTGGAGTCTACATTCCTGTCTTTTGCGAGCAATATCGCCGTTATTTCTGCTTGGATTTTGTTGATTTTTTAGTATGTTGTAGCTGAGACTATATGCTATCTAAATCACTCCTCATTTTTTAAATAAGATGTCATGATTGCGCTCATGATCATGATCATTATCATCATGATCATCATTATCGTAATGATGAAAATCATTTATCAATTACATTTTCATTTCTTTGAATAAGATAAAATCGTCAAAAGGTGTTCTTCATGATATAAATAAGAGTCAAATGTGTAACTGGTTACTGCACAGGGTCAAAGGTCATATATTGTTTCAATCTATCTTCCCTAGATTCATGATGATCAAGGAGACACAATTTAATCTTGACATATGAATAGATCATAATGGGAGAAGCATATAAATGGGAGAAGCATTTTACAAAATAATATATTGTGTAATGCATTATTCGTTATGTAAACCATTATCATACGTATCACCTAATTCGTCTAAGTGACGAATTAAAGTCTAGTATTTATTTTGTGTCTGTATAGAAGAAATTATTATTATTCTTCCTCAATTTTGTTCGCAGGATATCTCAAGAATGGCAAAAGCCATTGTCATGAAACTTTCAATGATGATAGATCTTAGTCTAACTTAGAACTGCATGACTTTTCAAAGACTCAAAATTATCGTGACGTCATCCAGGCGCCATTTTGTAAAAATCGACTTATGATCATATCTTCATAACGGAAAGTATTTTTTCATTCATATTTATCATGAATAAGATCAATATCCTTCCGGTCAATTTCAAATAAAAAAACGTGCGCAAATCCGCGCGTACGCGTTCGTGCGCGCAAAAATTAAAAATGCTCGAAATCATCCCCAATTTTGTTGGCATACGTTTTAAGCCATATGGAGCATTTGACAAAACATCACTCAAACGTGCATGCGCGCGCGTTTTTTGCGCGTACTAGCATTTTGCAACATAGAATCGCCGAATTTTCTCTATCATCATTTTTCGCACATATTTCCAAGCATTTTGATAACTTTTTCATCTTTTAATAACGCAATGAGCGTCCGTCAAGGTTGACAGCGCGCACGGACCTGCGTTATCTTTATCCACAATACATGAGCAAAAACATGCCTATACAAAATTCTTTGTAACTCTTCAGAATAGATAGAAAATCCCAATTTTGTTTATATTTAGATAGATTATGAGTCAGAGATATCATTTCATGTTTCATTTGATCCTCAATAAACTCATGACGTCATCATAATGGCCTCCAAACTCAAAATTTAAATTTGCATATTATGACGTCAGCATATTTTTGGAAAATTTATTGTATCTCTGTAAATATTTATTGATTTTCTTTCAAATTTTGATATGTTCTAGCTGAGATAATGTTCTACTAATGCAGTGTCCACATTTTTCCAGTTTGACAAAGTTATCATGGCGTATTTTTGCGATTAAAGGAGGCATGTCAATTGTTTACATTTTGCGTGTATTGTCTATGGGACATGACTATTTCTCAAAACTAGATTCTACATTTCCGTCTTTCGCGAGCCACATCTCCGTTGTTTTAACTTTGTTTTCGGTGAGCTTCGGTCATGTTGTAGCTGAGACAATAAGCTATCTCCAATGTGCACTTTATTTTTCGATCATATGCCGGGATCATGCTCATATTTTACTTGCAAAGTGGGATTTGAGAATTCCATTTTCCATTTACGTGTAATCGCTATGGGAAATGTTTTGGTATATCGGTAACGCCCTTGACTTCCGACCTTGAGATCCCGGGTTCGAGTCCGGGTGTCTCCAACAATGTTTTTCTTGTTGACCTTTCACTGTACCATCTCCTTTGATTATTAAATCACGTAGAATCGCAAATAATGTAATAAACAACCCTATTTACTTTATTGTTACCCTATTTTCACTTAATCCATTACTTTTTGCGTGTAATCCCTATGGGAGATGATTTTTTCTCAAATCTGGATTCTACATTCCTGTCTTTTGCGAGCAATATCGCCGTTATTTCTGCTTGGATTTTGTTGATTTTTGAGTATGTTGTACCTGAGACTAAATCACCCCTCATTTTTTGAAGATGTTAGGATCCTGCTCATGTTCATGATCTTCATCATGATCATCATGATCATCATTATCATTATCATAATGATGATAATCATTTATCAATTACATTTTCATTTCTTTAAATAAGATAAAATCGTCAAAATGTGTTCTTCATGATGTAAATTAGAGTCAAAGGTATAACTGGTTACTGCGCAGGGTCAATGGTTATATATTGTTTCAATCTATCTTCCCTAGATCCATAATGATCAAGGGGACACAATTTAAACTTGACATATGGATAGATCTTAATGGGAGAAACATTTCATAAAATAATATGATATCGTGTAATGCATTCTTTATTATGTAAACCATTAGCATACGTATCACCTAATTCGTCAAAGTGACGAATTAAAGTCTAGTTATTTATTATTATTCTTCCTCGAATTTGTTCGCAGGATATCTCAAGACTGAATAAAGCCATTATCATGAAACTTGCCATGATGATAGATCTTAGTCTAACTTAGAACTGCGTGACTTTTCGAAGACTCAAATTTATCGTGACGTCATCCAGGCGCCATTTTGTGAAAATCAACTAATGATCATATCTTCATAACGGAAAGTAATTTTTCATTCATATTTATTGCGATTAAGATCAATATCCGTCCGGTCAATTTCAGGTCAAAAAACGTGCGCAAATGCGCGTGTGCGCGCTCGTCCGCGCGTTTACGCGCGCGCAAAAATTTAAAATGCTCTAAATCATCCCAAATTTTTTTGGCATACGTTTCAGGCCATATAGAGCATTTGATAAAAAATCGCGCTCACGCGCATTGCGCGCACGTTTTTTGCGCGTACTAGCATTTTGCAACATAGAATCGCCGAATTTTCTTTATCATCATATTTGGCACATTTTTCCAAGCATTTTGATAACTTGTTCATCTTTTAATAACGCAATGAGAGTCCGCCAAAGTTGACAGCGCGCGCGGGCCTGCGTTATCTTTATCCACAATACATGAGAAAAAACATGCCTATACAAAAATCTTTTTAACTCTTCAGAATAGATATGAACTCCCAATATTTTTCATATTTAGATAGATTATGAGTCGGAGATATGATTTCATGTCTCATTTGACCCTCAATTAACTAATGACGTCATCATAATGGTCTCCGAACTCAAAATTTCAATTTGCATATTATGACGTTTGCATATTTTTGGAAAATTGATTGTATCTCTGTAAATATTGATTGATTTTCTTTCAAATTTGAAATGTTTTAGCTGAGACAATTTTATACAAATATAGTGTTCACAATTTTTCATTTTGACAAAGGCATCATGGCGTATTTTTGCGATTAAAGGAGGCATGTCAATTTTTCACATTTTGCGTGTATTCTCTATGTGACATGACTTTTTCTCAAAACTGGATTCGACACTCCTGTCTTTCGTGAGCAAAATCTCCGTTGTTTTAACTTCGTTTTCGCTAAGCTTCGAATATGTTGTAGCTGAGACGATAAGCTATCACCAATGTGCCTTTTATTTTTCGATCAGATGCCGGGATTATGCTCATATTTCACTTGCAAAGTAGGATTTGAGAATTCCATTTCCCGTTTACGTGTACTCGCTATGGGAAATGTTTTGGTATATTGGTAACGCACTTGACTTCCAACGTCGAGATCCTGGTTCGAGTCCGGGTGTCTCCAACAATTTTTTTCTTCACTTTGTTTTCCTTTTGACCTTCACTGTACCATCTCCTTTGATTATTTAAACACGTAGAATCGCAAATAATGTCATAAACAACCCTTTTTACTTCATTATTACCCTATTTTCACTTCATCCATTACTTTTGGGGTGTAATCCCTATGGGAGATGACTTTTTCTCAAATCTGGAGTCTACATTCCTGTGTTTTGAGCAATATCTTCGATATTTCTGCTTGGATTTTGTTGATTTTTGAGTATGTTGTAGCTGAAACTATATGCTATCTAAATCAACCCTCATTTTTTCAATAAGATGTCATAATCGCGCTCATGATCATGATCATTATCATCATGATCATCATTATCATAATGATGATAATCATTTATCAATTACATTTGCATTTCTTTGGAGAAGATAAAATCGTCAAAAGGTGTTCTTCATGATGTAAATTAGAGTCAAATGTGTAACTGGTTACTGCACAGGGTCAGTGGTCATATATCGTCACAATCTATCTTCCCTAGATCCATGATGATCAAGGAGACACAATTTAATCTTGACATATGGATGGATCATAATGAGAGAAGAATTTGATAAAATAATATATCGTGTAATGCATTATTCGTTATGTAAACCATTATCATACGTATCACCTAATTCGTCTAAGTGACGAATTAAAGTCTAGTTATTTATTTATTTATTTATTTATTATTATTTATTATTTATTATTATTCTTCCTCGAATTTGTTCGCAGGATATCTCAAGACTGAATAAAGCCATTATCATGAAACTTGCCATGATGATAGATCTTAGTCTTACTTAGAACTGCGTGACTTTTTAGAGAGTCAAAGTTATCGTGACGTCATCCAGGCGCCATTTTGTGAAAATCAACTTATGATCATATCTTCATAACGGAAAGGAATTTCTCATTTATAATTATCAGGATTAAGATCAATATCTGTCCGGTCAATTTCAGGTCAATAAATGCGCGCAAAACTGCGCGTACGCGTACGTGCGCGCGTTAACGCGCGCGTAAAATTTTAAATTGCTCAAAATCGTTTACATTTTTTTTTGCATACGTTTCAGGCCATTATAAGCATTTCATAAAAAATCGCGCAAAACACGCATTTTTGCACGTTTTCGTTTGTCACGGCCGAACGAAAAAAATTCCTTGTATATTTGTTTTGACAGGATATTCCTCATATTTTTCTGAACAATTTGATAACATGTTCATCTCTTTATCACTATTAATAACGGAATGAGCGTCCGTTCAAGAAAAATATCCGTGCGCGCGAGCTCATGTATTACATAGGCATATATGGGCAAAAACATGTCAGAAAAAGTGCATCGGGGGTGAAAAAGGACTGCCATTTTTTTTCATATTTAGATAGAGTATGAGTCAGAGATATGATTTCATATCTCATTTGGCCATTCAATACATCTTGACGTCATCAAGACGCCTTGGAAGTCAAAATACAAAATTGCATATTATGACGTCATTATATTTATTGAAAATTTAGTGTATTTCTCATAATTTTGACTGATTTTCTTCCAAATTTCGGTATCTTGTAGTTGAGGCAATTGCCTTTAAGATAAATACACACTACTTTTTATTTCATTGACGTCATCATAGTACAAAATTCAATTAAAGGCCACATTTCAGAATTTTCTTAATTTGCGTGTTATGCCTAAGGAAGGTGAATTTCGTTCACATCATGAATCTTCATGACATTGATCTTTGAGCACTATCTAGCTTATGAGTACTCTATATTTATCCAAATTTTGATACAGTGTAGCTAATAAATTATCTACAATATTGACGTACATCATTTATCATTTCGATGACATCATCTTAGTGAAAACTTCAATTAAAGGCGACATGTCAGAATTTTCTTAGTTAGCGTGTTAGGCGACTTTTTCTGAAATCCTGATTCTACAAATCTCCATCGAATACCTGAAGGGAGCGCTATACCACTCTTAATCATGGTCTTTATCGTATTTATGAT
Source organism: Strongylocentrotus droebachiensis (assembly GCA_035222895.1). Classification (NCBI taxonomy): domain Eukaryota; kingdom Metazoa; phylum Echinodermata; class Echinoidea; order Camarodonta; family Strongylocentrotidae; genus Strongylocentrotus; species Strongylocentrotus droebachiensis. The sequence continues at coordinate 155,627 of JAVYIG010004632.1, forward strand.
CATTATCATTAGATCATCATCGGCACACTTTCATGATAACAAAATAGCACGTATCACCTAATTCGTCAAAGTGACGAATTAAAGTCTAGTTATTATTATTATTATTATTTAATTTATATCCAATATATATCTATATAAATAAATAAACATTGAATGCAAAGAAAGATTGCTGACGGGGAAGGGTGTGGGGTTTGGGTTTTGGAAGGTAGGATCGTGGATTGAACGTTTTCTTTTTTCTTCTTTATACCTATATTCAATGTATATTTTTAATATTTGTATGTAATCAGGGTAATTTACGAAAGTTCAATGAGCACAATCAAAATATATGACACGACACAAATCTCAACGTATGCAGTAGCGGGGTTTTTTTGGGGTGGAGGAGGTGGAGGGGGAGGGGGGGGGGTCCAAAGCATCCCAATGTATTAAAGCCTCCTAAAAGTTTCGAGGGCGCATGAATGTAGGAACTGCCAAATCCACCGAAAATCTAAATTAAATCAAAAGGAAGAAAACATTTCGACAGAAAATCTGACAGAAGTAGACACGAAACCTTCGAAACTAGGTTGACATTACACAATCGATATTCTTTCCTGTGGTAGCTAATAGACCAGTTCACGATTAGCACATAACTGCAATGACCCCGAATATCCACAGATCTTCAAAACATGAAGAGGTCCCACTTTGTACATTCTGAAATAATCACTCCTACAGCGATGGAGGTGCTATATAAATAGCCTTTGTTTCCCCTTTTCAAAGA